>PPJE01000002.1:420944-431539 GCA_003707475.1 Geotrichum albidum | reverse complement strand
ATTTTTATTTTTTATTTTTATTTTTTATTTTTATTTTTTATTTTTATTTTTTATTTTTTATTTTTTTCTTAATATTTGATATTTTATTTGGATTTTTATTTTATTTAGATTTTTGGATTTTTTCTTACTATGAGTGCCACGCCAAAAATTTTCCCACCTCGAACAATCGCTTCCATCATGTTATGAAAAGAACAGAAAACATTTAAATAAACAGTCTAGTATGACAGTCAAATTTAGACCCCGTCGAATACCTACTTACGATGATGACGACGACGACGACAAGGAAGAACAACCCCAAAGTCAAAGAGTCACTGTCAATAATGCAAAAAATAAATTTCTAGTAACAATCAGACTGGAAAAGAACAAAAGAAACAGAAACTATGCTAATGGTTCAAAAAGTAAAAAGAAAAAAACTGATCAAGTAAAACTGCTCGAATGCTTCAAAGATGACGACGGGGACGAAGATGAACCCAGCTATGAAGACGATAGTATTCCTTATCGCAACGTAATCACCGGTATGGACGCTGCTACTGTAGATAGAATCCCAAAGACTCAAGATGTCAAACTGTTCAATGAATCTCTTCGTCAAGCTAGAAGATACATTGCTACTCTATCTAATACACCCAAACGCTCCCACAACAAGAAACTACCTCAACCAAAGCTTTTGATTCCGGGTTCAAGCCCGCAAAGCCTGCTAAGTAAAATCAAAAAAGTACAAATTGGGCATTATGAAATAGACACTTGGTACACAGCTCCCTACCCTCTGGAATACAGTTCAATGTTGGAAAAGATATTCTTGTGTGAACACTGCTTAAAATATACTGCAACTGACTTTGAATGCAAACGACATGCGAAAAAATGTAAATATATCTCTTGTTTACCTGGAAAAGAAATCTACAGGCATCCAAATGGCGGAAAATTGAGTATCTTTGAAGTTGATGGTGCTCTTGCCAGTGGTTTTTGTCAAAACTTGTGTCTTCTTGCAAAAATGTTTTTAAACTCAAAAACAGTTTATCATGATGTTCAGTCCTTTTACTTTTATATATTGGTCGAAAATCTAACATCTCCAGATAACCAAATTCATCGCAAATTTGTCGGCTACTTTAGTAAGGAAAAAAATCAGCAACAGTACAACTTGAGTTGTATCATGTGTTTGCCTACAATGCAGAGAAAAGGCTATGGACAACTTCTTATTGAGTTTTCTTATCTTTTATCTAGAACGGAACAAACTCCAGGCACACCTGAGAAACCTCTATCGCAACTGGGACTTTTATCTTATAGGAGTTATTGGCGTACAGCTATATGTCGAGTTTTGAAATCATATTTATTGCATCAGGTATCGGATATATTTGAACCTTTGAGTATTCAGAAATTAAGTAGGAGAACTGGAATGACAGCAGGTGATGTGGTCTGTGCCTTGGAAAGACTTGGATTTTTAGTCATCATGCAAGATGGAGGTTATGGTCTCAGGATTGATCCTGGTGTAGTTGCAAGTGTATTAGCAAAACGGCAATCGAAAGCTTATGACATTATAGATCCAAATGCTTTGATTTGGCAACCACCAGTTTCTATTCCAAAGAATTATGAAACTGTTCCTTTGCAAAGTTTCACTGGTAGAATTGAAGCATACAGTGAACAACTAGTAGCTGGATCTTTTTCAGCGAAGGATTTATGCGGAATATCAGCAGCAAAGGATTCGAGCGGATTTTCTGCAAAGGATTCAAGTAAATTTTTAGCAAAGGATTCAAGCGGACTTTCAGCAAAGGATTTAAGCGGATTTCCAGCAAAGGATGATTCGCGTGAATCTTCTTTTCATAGCGAATCTTTTTCATCTGTTTATAGCGAATCTTCATCTGTTCAAAGCGAATCGTTACCTGTTTTTGGTGAATCTTCATCTGTTCAAATTGAATCATTACCTGTTTTTGGTGAATCTTCATCTCTTCATAGCGAATCTGTCCATGGTGAATCTCTAAATGAGTCTCTAAATGAATCTTTTAATGAATCTCTACATGAATCTTTACTAGTTAATGATGGAGAATCTGTTTATAGCGAAGGTATTGTTGATATATCTGAGGATGATGGTCACCGAGCAGGCTCAGTACTTACACCCGAATCAGTCACTATTAATGAAATTCAAGCACCGACACCTGATCCGGAGCCTAAAAAGAAACGGCCATTATTAAATGGAGATTCAAGATTGATGCAATCAATAAATCCATCTAAAACTGAAAGTAATATGATTAAATGTGTTGAACGAGGCAGCACAGTTTTGAATGGTCTGGAAGTTAAAATTACTACACAAGTGGAAAAAGTTGAACACTCATCACCTGGAGATGAAATTTCAAATAGAGATTGGAGTGAGGCCACAGATATTGTTGCAGGTGATAATCCAGTCAATCAGAAAACTTTAGATTTAAAATCCAAATCTCCCGATAATGTCAAATTGAAAGAAAATGAAACCGAATATTTTAATGCTGGTAATTATGAAAACTTACCCCAATCTAACGAAGAATTTAATGGTCTTTTTGAGAATTCTAATGATCATTCAACTGACGATACTGTCATTGAATATCCACCGCCCACTCCAGGTCTAAAAAGACCGACGAAATCAGAAAAAGAACGAGATCATCGTTTTTGAAAAAATAATCAACTCAATTATAGTTTTATTGAAAAATAATATATAGTTTTATTGATGTAAAATAATAATGTTTTTAATATATTTTTTTGCTTTCCAAGAACCATTTACAAATATAATATCAATTTTAAATGAAAAAATGAAAATTTGTAAAGTGATTGTTAAATAGATATAATTGAATAAGTAATTGATTGGTATAATTTTATTGAAACAGTTGAATAAGTAATTGGTTGGTATAATTTTATTAAAACAATTGAATAAGTAATCGATTGGTATAATTTTATTAAAACAATTGAATAAGTAATCGATTGGTATAATTTTATTAAAACAATTGAATAAACAATCGATTGATACGATTGTTAAATAAATAATCGATTGATATAATTTTATTAAAAAAATTGAATAAGTAATCGATTGATATAATTTAATAAAAACAATTGAATAAACAATCGATTGATACAATTGTTAAATAAATAATCGATTGATATAATTGAACAAATAATCGATCGATATAATTGAACAAATAATAGATTGATATAATACACAATCGATTCATATAATTCATTAAATAAATAATCGATTGATATAATTGAACAAATAATCGATCGATATAATTGAACAAATAATAGATTGATATAATACACAATCGATTCATATAATTCAATAAATAATACATCAATTGAATAAACTCAAATCCAAATACTCTACAATAAAAAATCATGTCAAAATTCATAATTTATTTTACAAATGTAAATGTATTCTCTTTCTCATTAGCATGTGCAATTATTATATTTATATTCAACAAACATAACTAGGATCCAATTAAGCTTCGCTAGCAAGCTTCTCAGCCTTGGAAATAACTTCCTCAATACCACCAACCATGTAGAAAGCAGCTTCAGGAAGGTGATCGTACTTACCTTCAAGAATTTCCTTGAAAGAACGAACAGTGTCCTTCAAAGGGACAAGACGACCCTCAATACCAGTGAAAACCTCAGCAACAGTGAAAGGTTGAGAAAGGAATCTTTGAATCTTACGGGCACGTTCAACAGTAAGCTTATCAGCCTCAGACAACTCATCCATACCCAAAATGGCAATAATATCTTGAAGAGACTTGTAAGATTGAAGAGTTTGTTGAACTTGAGTGGCAACATCGTAGTGTTCTTGACCAACAACAGTGATATCCAAAAGACGAGACTTGGAATCAAGAGGATCGACAGCAGGGTAAATACCCAATTCAGAAATGGAACGGGACAAGACGGTGGTGGCATCCAAATGGGCAAAGGTGGTAGCGGGAGCAGGATCGGTCAAATCATCAGCAGGGACGTAGACGGCTTGGACGGAGGTGACGGAACCCTTTTGGGTAGTTGTAATACGTTCTTGAAGAGCACCCATATCAGTAGCAAGGGTAGGTTGGTAACCGACAGCGGAAGGAATACGACCCAAAAGAGCAGACACCTCAGAACCAGCTTGGGTGAAACGGAAAATGTTATCAACGAAAAGCAAAACATCTTGACCTTCTTCATCACGGAAGTACTCAGCAATGGTAAGACCGGTCAAAGCAACACGGGCACGAGCTCCAGGAGGCTCGTTCATTTGGCCAAAGACCAAAGCGACCTTTGATTCACCTTCGAGGTTGATGACACCGGTTTCCTTCATTTCACGGTACAAATCGTTACCTTCACGGGTTCTCTCACCGACACCGGTGAAGACGGAGAAACCACCATGGGCCTTAGCAATGTTGTTAATCAACTCTTGGATAAAGACGGTTTTACCGACACCGGCACCACCGAAAAGACCAATTTTACCACCACGAGCGTAAGGGGCGAGCAAGTCGACAACCTTGATACCAGTTTCAAGAACTTCAGCGGAAGTAGATTGTTCAGCAAAGGTAGGAGGTTCGGTGTGGATGGGAAGGTACTTTGTAGCTTCAATGGGTCCACGTTCATCAATGGGTTCACCAATGACGTTGATGATTCTACCGAGGGTACCACGACCGACGGGGATGGTGATTGGGGCACCGGTGTCTACGACGGGTTGGCCACGGACGAGGCCTTCGGTACCGTCCATAGCGATAGTACGGACGGTATTTTCACCCAAGTGTTGGGCAACTTCAAGGACGAGTTTTTCACCATTGTCTCTTTTAAGCTCGAGGGCGTTGAGAATGGCTGGGAGGTTATCTTGGGGGAATTGAACGTCGACGACGGCACCAATGACAGATCTAGAAAGGTTAGAATAATTCAGCCAATGAGAAGCTTTGAATGGGATTTTTCAGGGTTTTAAGAATTTTAGATTAAAATGATAAAGAAGACGAGGATTAATTTGATAATCCAATTTGAGTTCATTTTGAATCCATAATTCATAATCCAACTTGAATCTTCAATTCATTTTTGTTTGTTCTTGCTCGTTCTTACCTGACAGTACCGGTGGCAGCGGCAGAAGAGGCCATGGAGCGGAAGCCAAAGACTTGATTGTTGGCCTTAGCGACACGGAGAGCCGAGCGCGAGACGGTAGGGACTAAACGGGGGACGACCATTATGAGAATTAGATTCACAGAGTGTTGTGAAGGAATGGGGAAGAGGAAGGAAGAAAAGCTGCGAAGAAAAAAGAGCTAAATGGTTGAAAAGTGTGTATAACCTTACCCTGTATGGTGACTAGAGTGAAAAATGAAAGCTTATTGGATGGATTTTTCAGTGTTTTCCATCATTTTTTCAAGTTTTTGTTGCCGGGTAATGGGTGATGGGTTGTAGGTGGTGGTTGTAGGTGGTGGTTGTTGGTGGTGGTTGTTGTAGGTGGTGGTTGTAGGTGGTGGTGGTTGTAGGTGGTGGTAGTGGTAGGTGGTGATGATTAGTACTAGTTCTAGTTGAAGAATCAAGTAATTGTGTTGTGCCATGTTGTTAATTGCTAACTAACAAAATGTCACTATCCCAATTTATTAGGTGTTAACTTGTTAATATGTTAATTAAATATTAACTTGGTGCTAATTTTAGTTACCACAATTGAAACTACAACTACAGTCAACTACAACTGCAACCAGAACTAGAACTAGTCATCACTAGCACCACCACCTACCACTACCACCACCTACAACCACCACCTACAACAACCACCACCACCACCTACAACCACCACTACCACCACCTACAACCACCACCACCACCACCTACAACAACCACCTACACATCACGTGAATTATATACACATCATCAAACTTTGTACTAACCTCCTTTCCTTTACCTTTAAGAATGTCAGCTACTAATTTCCTTGCTAAAGTTAAATCAATTGTCTCTGGTGATACAATCGTTTTGGATACTGGTAAAACAATCTCATTAGCTCACGTATCTGCTCCAAGATTACACTCAAATGAAGCCCATGGCTACGAATCAAGAGAATATTTAAGAACCCTCCTAGTAGGTAAACAAGTAAGATGTCAAATCTTTTACTCTATAAACAACAGAGACTACGGTGATCTAGATGCCCCAGTCTTCAGATCATTGATTGAAAAATGCCTAAGAGATGGTACTGTCAAACTTAGAAATGATTCAAAAGATGCTTCAAAAGATGCTTCAAAAGATGCTTCAAATGATGCTTCAAAAGATACTGAAAATTTTAAAAATGCTGAAACCGAAGCAAAACAAAAGGAAATCGGCATTTGGAATACCCAAATCAACCAAATTAATGTCGCTACAATTGTCCCTGATGGCCTCTATGCTAATGGTAAATCTTACCCTGCTGTAGTTGAAAAAGTTATCGCTGGTGATCGTGTACAATTAAGAGTCTTGTTAAACAAGGGAAATCATATACTCACTAATGCCTTGATTGCTGGTATTAAAACTCCAAGATCTGCTTCTCCTGATACGCCTGCAGAACCATTCGGAGACGCAGCTAAACATTTCACTGAATCTCGTTTACTTCAACGCTCAGTAACTGCTAAATATATTGCTGCTTCTAGTAATGGTCTTCCCTTGGTGGAAATTATTCATCCTGTTGGAAATATTGCAATCTTCTTGCTCCAATCTGGCTTGGCCTCCGTTGCTGACTGGCAAAGTCAATCTGTTGGTGCTCAAAATATGACTGCTCTACGTGTCGCTGAAAAAAAAGCAAAAGATCTTCATTTGTATCTTTGGAAAGATCTAGTCTCAAATTCAGATTCTAGTGGTTCTACTTATGAAGCAATCATTTCTCGCATCATTTCATCTGATACTTTTGTACTCCGTATAAATGACAAGGAAGAAACTGTACAATTGACTTCCGTAAGAGCTCCAAGAAAGAGTGACGTCTCTGGTGGTGATTTTGCTCCTATTGCTAAAGAGTTTGCTAGAAAAAGATTCATTGGCAAAAGAGTTCAAGTCAAAGTTGATGCTGTTCGTCCTGCAACAGCACACTTTGAAGAGCGTCCTTTAGTTACCATTACTCTTTTGGATAAAAATATTGCCGCTACTTTGATTGAAAGTGGTAATGCTACTGTGATTCGTCATAGAAAAGATGACACTGACAGATCACCTTTCTGGGATGAACTTTTGGAAAAAGAGAATGCCTCTATTGCTGCTAATAAAGGTATGCACTCTAAAAAGCCTCCTCCTCCTGATCGTACTGTAGATGCTTCTGAGTCCGCAGCTAAAGCTAAAACTTTTGTCGCTTCATTGCAAAGACAAGGAAGCATTTCTGGTGTTGTAGACCACATTACCTCTGGTGGCCGTCTTCGTATTCATTCAACTAGAGATAATATGGTTTTGACCCTGGTTCTTTCAGGTGTTCGCGTTCCTAGACCTCAAGAGCCTTTTGGAAATGAAGCTTTGGATTTCGTTTCAAAGAGACTTTATCAAAGAGATACTCAATTCACTGTTGGAAACATTGATAAAACTGGCGGTTTTATTGGTACTGTTGCAGTTCCTAACGTCAAAGACACTCTTGCTGTTCTCCTGGTTGGAGAAGGTTTGGCTGAAGTTCATGAGTACTCAGCACATCAAAGTGGATTTGAAAATGAGTTGTTTGAAGCTCAAGATAAGGCCAAAGCCGCTCATAAAGGTCTTTGGAAAGATTTTAACGAAAAGGAAGTAATTGCTCCTGTTGTTAAGGCAGTGGAAACTGCTCCTGTTCCAAGTGCTTCTGTTGGAAAGAAATCATACATTGATATTACAATCACCAACGTTTCTAGAGAAGGTGAGATTTCATATCGTGGGTTATCAACATCTGCACAATACTCAAAAATCAGCAGTGATCTTTCTAGTTTCAATCTTGCAGCAGCTAATAATGCTCAATTTTCATTTGCAAAACCTCCTCGCAAAAATGATCAAATTACAGTTGTTGAAGGAAAAAATAGTGGTTTTTCCCGGGGTAAACTTTTAAATTTTGATAAAGCCGCCAACAAATATACAGTTTTGTTAGTTGATTCAGGAAAAGTGGTTACTGTTGGATATAGTTCTTTGAGACCTTTGGCAGCACAATTCAGTGTTACTAAGGTTGCAGCATTTGCAAAAACTGCAGTTTTATCATTTGTTGAGCTACCACCTTCTTCACCAACTGATTATCTTATTGAATTGGTTGACTATTTACGAGATGTAATTGTTGGTAAGCAGGTGGTTGCAAACGTTGATTCACCAACTGGAAGTACACCTCTTAGTGTGACATTATTTACAGCCGATTCAAAGGGAGCAGATGATTCGGTCAACAGCATTCTTATTCGTGATGGATACGGCTTTGTTAAAAGGTCCAAGGTTCTTTCAGCATGGGAGAAGTTGGATGCTTTCAAGACTACCATCAATCTCTTGAAAGGGTTTGAAGAAGAAGCCAAAAACGAGAGAATTGGTGTTTGGGAGTACGGTGATCCACGAAGCGATGAGTTTTAAATGAGAATTTTTAGAAATTGCTATCTATCGAGACATAGTTTAAATTCAATTACGTTTGAGCGGAATAGTGAGAGACATTGAAATCATTTAGAAAACTTGCTCAATAGTAAGTCTTTCAATTTGGGATAAATGATATCCGAGGTTTCACCCGAGATTGAGTAGAGGGTACCAGGTTGTTTTTTCTTGTAGTAATCCAATAGTGGGAGAGTGATATTTCTGTAGGTGTTGATTCTAGCTTTAAAGATTTCAAGGTTATCATCTGGACGTTTTGAAAGAGGTTCGCCAGTTACATCGTCCTTTCCTGGTACTTTTGGAGGGTTAAAGGTCAAGTTGTAGACTCTTCCAGAAGGGATATGCTAATGAGAGTTAGTGATGAGTTTAACAGACGGTGAGAGTACATACTACAAATCTATTTTCAATTCTTTCAAGAATGACTTTTTCAGGAACGTCCAATTCGACAATCAAGTTAAGTCCAACATCAGCTTCAGAACTGAGCATTTGGTCCAAGATTTCGGCTTGTACGTTAGTTCTAGGAAAGCCATCTAGAAGCCAACTTTTTTCATTACCAAACCAATTACGTTGAGCCAATTCGTTTCTAATCAAGCTAACCATTTCTTTATCAGGGACTAATCCACCTTCTTTGATGATTTTTTCAGCCCGTAGACCTAATTATGTTAGTTGGAAAAGCATTACAAACAAAAGTACTAACCAATCTCCGTTTTAGCCCGAATATTTTGACGCAACAAATCACCAGAAGAAATAGCTGAAATTTGTGTAAAATCCTTCAACAAACGAGAAGTTTGGGTTCCTTTGCCACACCCGGGAGGCCCTAATAGAAGAAGACGAACAGGTTTGAGAATGGACATTGGGCTGGGGATAAGAAGAGAAGAAGAAGTATCAAGAAAAAAAAAGTTGAAATTATAGACAATTATACAGATTCCTATATAAATGTGAATAAAGTGGGGATGGTTGGACCATTTGACAGATCTTGAAGTTTTCTCGGGTAGTAAATTGGTCGAGCTTATCAACGGTGTTGGCATACACGATACCGGCTCAAGGTCGGACCAAAAACCGTCTGTTAAACGGTTTGGTGAATTTCACGTGATGTTTTTTTTGGTAATTTTGATGACTAATATTTGATATTATGTAATGGTACATGAAATATTAATTTACAAGCTTCAATGTTGAATAAACATAAATTGAAGTGTTTTAAATTACTTCATTTGAAAATTGAACATGTTCAATTATCATACTACTTTTTAAATACTACTTTTTAAATATATAATTACATGTAATATGATATTTAAACATTATATAATTTGATACATTAACATTATGTAATCTGAACATGTAACATGATATTTGAACATTACACAACATGATATTTCAACATTATGTAATTTGAATATAATTTGACACACAAACATTACGTAATTTGACATTACGTAACCAATAGTCAGAATCAACTATAAACGCAAAAGCGGGTAAACATGTGATAACTTTCCGTATAATGTTACGTAAATATGCCAGTTTCCGGTACTTTGCATTGTTGAAGTCAGGTGATAAACAAAAGAAGAAAAAAAAGACTGAAATCAGGTTCGAACTGTTGATTTAAAAAATAAAAATTGAACTTTGAGCTAATTTATGACTTTGCTCAATATGGCTAGATATCACTCAATATGGCTACTCGGTATCTATCACGGCACTACAAAATCAAGAAATAAATTTATTAAACGACGTTTTCCAGTTAAAAGCATTGATATGGCTCCTTTCTGTCCAGCCTGATGCTCAGCACTATAAAGCCCTGAACTCACAAGTACCCACTTGCTATTAAAAACCTTAATTAATGTTTGTGTCTTGAACTCAGTTTAAAAACATGCCCAGCAGATTTGAAGATCTAGAAGGCAATAGAAGCAGGGGTTATCGTTCACCGTGGGTTTTCCATAATGGTTTTTAACGCGGTACCTCTTGCTACAATAGGTAGCACAAGGCGGGACTCCAAAGCACTACCCCACCTTAAATTAAAGTAATTTGAACCACCCAGCGAAAGCTGTTGTACTAAGAAACAAATGGGAAATTCTTATAATTAAAGAGGTTGTACTTTAATAGTACGA
>PPJE01000002.1:180229-420844 GCA_003707475.1 Geotrichum albidum | reverse complement strand
AGGCAATAGAAGCAATGTCATGCTTGTCGATCGGATCAAATAGGTTAAGCTTTATTTTTTGGTGACTTTGGTCCATGACTAGAACACTTTTGCCCTTTCAAACATTCATTTAAAAAACGCTTGGGCGTATGCCTCTCAACCCTACTCTATTTGCCCTAATCACAACACGTAAGATGGAAGTGTCTAAGGAATCCGCTGTTCATAATTAACTGCAACTTGCTTATTAAAGTTTCATGCTGCCTTTACACTAAAATTATGTAAGTAATCTGACTGGTTGCAGTACCACTGTATGTAATAGCTGATGGAATCCCCCAGCACCTTACGCTTTGGGAATCATTGCTTACTCATTTGTAGTACCCAGATATAAATATATTTTTTTATTCTCCTCTTCACCTCTTACTCTCACCATTCAACCAGCGAAACACGCCCACCCAGCAATATTCTAAACTCCCACCTAAATCCCCGCTTCCTTCCAAGTAAAGCCAACCGCTACAACCATCATTCTAGCACACCACCCAAACCCGGAACTCAAACACCAAAGTGAACTGTGCTCCAGTTTTTTTGATTACTTGTGCCAGAAACACCTAGCTACCTGGCTACAACACACCGAACTAAACCCAACACACTCATCTACAACACATTCACCTACCCTTTACAACAAACCGCACCACACCCACTCAACTCACCTCGTAAATCCACATTAAAGTTGGTACACCATAGGGTACGCTTACCTGAAACTTACGTTAACCTGAAACTTTTGATTACATACGCCACACTCTCACTGTGTATAACAGTCACAACAGTCTGTGCACAAAACACAACACCCACACCTTTTAAGCTCACGTCTTGTGTTACTTTTTTTCTCCTTTCCTTCTAGAATAAAATTTTTCTTTCTTCTCTCTACTTGTTGGAATACTTTTGGAATACGCATCTATACCGCTACTTTTGGAATACGCACTTCTAACGCTCTGTTGCTGCATCACCATAACATCACTATTCTATTGTAGAATATCATGTGAGTACATGTTTATAACTTGGGTTATATTTCTGTTGAATATTAACCATGATCCAGCTGCTCTCAATGTCTAAAAATGTCCGATAGTTCATCCACAAATCGTTGTCCAAAAAAGAAACCCCCTAAGAAAATTATTAATCCTGGCGGCTCGTCCAAATCTAGCAGTAACCAAAAACAAGATAGCCCCCTCCCCGGGTCCTCAACACCGGGCCTGGCACCGTCAACATCAAACTCGCGTGCCGCGTCGCACTCCGATAGCGACGCCCTGCAGCGCAAAGCCTTCAAGGACCAGGAACGCGAAGAAAAAATCAGCCTCGCGCTCTCCCGTGTCAATGAAGGCCTCTCGTATCGCCAGGCCGCTAAAGAAATCGGCATCTCTTTTGGCACCGTTTACGGCCGCTTCAGAGGCAGGAAAAGCCGAATACGCGCCCAGGAAGTTAGAATGAAGCTATCTTTTCTAGAAGAAACTATAATTGAAAAAGTCCTACTATCCTCAATATTCATTGGTAAACCCGCTACACAACCGTTTTTCGTTCACACTGTAAATATCATTCTCCAGGCCCAAGGCGAAATTGGCGTCGAGAGAGTCTCCCGCCAGTGGTACCGGCACTTTCGAAGGCGGCACCCCGCCATTGACGCCCGGGACTTCAGCAGTCTTTACAAGCCTCCAGCAAAAGACCCTTCAAACGAGTTGGCAGTCGCCTGGTTTGCCTACTTCGAGCGCTTATGCAGAAACTTTAGAGTTTCTCCAGAAAATATTTACTGCGTAGACGAATTGGGCTTCTCCTACATGGGTGGCGCTGGGTACTCTTCTGATGCATGGCAAGCTGCGGGCACGGGAAACGGTAGCGCAGCGACTTCTGAAGGCTACGGCGCAGATATCAGTAATTCTACAACAAGCACAAACAACTTTTGTTCGCGGGATACGGGAAGCGTCAGTAGCAACGATAGTAACAACTCTCGTGATGAAACTGGAAGCTTTGCTACCGGTACAACTACCAATCCACAATGGAAAAGTGAAACGCCACCAGCGATATCAATGGGCGCTCCTCCCCCAGATTTTTTTTTAGCAATGGAAACCGTCTGTGGTGATGGCACTGTGTTGCCACCGTATATTTCTCTACATTCAGAGCTGGCTGAGAAAGTTAAGGCAGAATTCCCTAAAAACTGGAGCACACAGTCCTCCAAGTCTGGTTGGCCTAATGAAAAAATGCTGCTGCATTGGATTGAGCATCATTTCAATCCTCTCACTGCTGAAAAAGCTAACGGCAACCAACGCATATTGATTCTAGATACTCACGTCGGCCATTTTTCATTACCCTTCTTGCAGTATGGAATGAATAATAACATCACTTTCTTGTTCGTTCCTCCTCATTCACAAGGTTTGATGCCTTTCGATGTGCCTCCATTAGTCGACTTTCGTCAAGATATCATGTCCAACACTACAGATTTTCAGCAAGCTATTGACAGATTCGTCTTGGCTCACAATCAGGTGTTTAACAATGCAAATATTAAAAGATCATGGCGACAAACTGGTCTGATACCTTTTGATCCTACAATCGTCAGACCACCGAAACGCTTCACTGCTACATCCCAATACGAAAACGCTAATGGAATTACTCCAGTTAGCAACAATCAATCTCAACTAACTCCGATAAGCGATGACTATGAATCCAGTTCTTCTTCGCAGTACGTCACAAACACTTACTCTCCTTCAAGATACGCCCCAATATGGCCCAATGATCGGGCAATGTTACGATATGTTAAAATCCTGGACTTTAATTACGACTCATTTACTGCACCTTCACCTGAACGTCAAATATCACCGACTTCTAATCTGCCCCTGTTTCCGGAAAATGGCGAAGAAGAAGAGCTAAATGCCGAGGAAGAGCAAGATGCTCCTGCTGACGATATTGTAGATGCTTTCTCAGCTTTCGACTTGAATAGTTATGCTCCGAATCCATCACAAATCGTTACTGTCGATAGTAGTGATTCTGACCATTCAAGTTCACAGCTTGTCCGATCAGACTTTTACAAGTCAATGCAAAAGGCTTTCAGTGTCTTGATGAAGAATAAGCTGCTGGCTGAACACTCTATTGAATATCACAAATTTTTAACTGGTTTCTTTGAAAGATTGAAGGTCTCTTTCAAACAACTAGGAGAGCATGCAAATACTAAATCCGCTAATCCAACTTCAACCACGATTGGAAATAAAGTCGTGGTAGACGTTGAGCATCTGCGGTTATTAGAGTCTGAGTTGAAGGTTGTGGAATCATACAATCAGGAACTCAGATCTCAATTGTCGTCATCTGCTAAAGTAGATGAAATCATTGCCAATATGCTGAAGCAGCATTTGAACGAAAATAAACCCACCAAATCTGATGCTTCAGCTGGCTCTAAAAATACGAAGGACCCTTCTGAACCTAATCACAAACGCGACATTAGATCTGTAGAAAGCCGAAGCTCTGATGAAGAAATCAACCATCATCAACGACGCAAGGGTAGTGCATCCGAAAATCCAATGGATGTTGCAAATATTAATAATGAGCAAGAATACGACAATCTTGTTCATCGATTTATAGAATCTAAACTCCCATTTGCAAAAGAATCTCTTTCGCAATTTCATGCTCTAGCTAAGAATCAACAGCAACCGGCATCTCAACAACAACAGTCAAATGGCGACATAGAAATGCCAGACCAAGTATCTTCCTCAAATGTAGACTCTAATTTTTCAGCTGGCCAAAGTAGAAATGGATCTACGACAGTTGAAGGAGAAGATGATCCTTTGAAACTTCCACGTCTTTCTAGCAACGTACTAACAAATCCTCATAGTGCGTTATTACCTCCTTTGAATTTTGAATCCAGCAATGCTCCGGGACCTAAATCCCAATCTAAACAGGAAGATAACAATTCGCCTTTATCTACCAGTCATCATGATCCTAATAGTTTGGAACGATATTCTCAATCTCGATATCGTGATAAGTATAGAGATTGAATGCAGTTTTCTTTGGAAACTGTTGTCTTCTCGACTCATCCCATCAAATTTGAGGAAACATTCAATTTCGTTTGCTTTCTATGCCTTGGGAAAGCACAATTATGCACAAAACTTAATGATTAACCAAATTTCTTTCTAGATTTTTCTACTCTGTCTTTCACTATCTGGTTAATCTCCTTGGATTTGGTCTTGTTTGTTTAATGGTTTATTTTCGAGTTTGATGTTTGTTTGTTTGTTAATTCTACTTTTTTTAGTTTTAATTTATTCATGAGTTAAATCTGTTGTGGAATTTTTCCTCTCCAATAGTACAGGAAATTGGATATTTGTATGGCTACAGCTGAGTGAATTATTCAAAAGTACTGTGGAGATCTTGTACAATTCTTTAAACTTTTATCATGGTGTCGTGTTGGATTTTCATACACTGTGAGCTTTTTGAGTCAATGAAACGTAATCCGTGATTCTTTCGTGCTAGAAAGGAATAGAGAAAGAATACACTAGTAAGCAGTAAGAATTGCCATTTCCAAATTCAGGAAAGATGAGGTAGATATATCATTAATTTATTGAGCCTTTTAGCTTGGCCAAGTACCCCAGAGTGGTGGTGAACAGCTGAATTATACAGAAATAAATAAGAATTGTTAATTAATCAAAATTGGATGTTGTTAAAGTGGAGGCCAAGTCAATGAAATAAAACATGAAAAGGGGTGGGGACAAAGAATATATGGCTTGTACATTGCTTCAAACGAAGGAATATGGCAGTGAAGTAATTGGGCTAGAATGGTTAATTTCACTAGAATTGTAAACATGTTTAGTATTAATGCGTATGGTGAAAATATCTTTACAACATGTAATTTAGTCTGATCCACATAATTTTTTAGGATAATTGATCAGTAATGATGAAGGTTCTGTTGTGAACATTGAAATATCTAGTATCCCGTTTTTAATTCCATGCTAGGGTGTAAACCATGGTGTGAGTGTTTAATGTTTTCAATTCTGTGCCAAGGTATAATATAATTAGATGTTTTTTCCATGTTTTCTCGTTCCCAGTTTCAATTGAGAATTCTTATTAACTCAGTTGAAATATTCATGTGAATCTTAATCAGATATCATGCTCGATTCAATGTTATTGAATTCTTTGTCTCTTGGGTCTAAAATGCAATGAAATTTTTAGTTATTCTTACTGGTATCTTTATAGAATTTTCCTGGATTCATTTTTGAGTTAACAGTGAATAATAACTGAATTTTTCTGGATTTATTTTTGAGTTAACATTGAATAAAAACTGAATTTTTCTGGATTTATTTTTGAGTTAACAGTGAATAATAACTGAATTTCAACTGGATCTCTAATGTATTTCTACTGGATCTCTGATGAATTCCAGTGAATATTTCGGGTACGAAAGTTTACGATATATTCAGTTTACAAATGAAGTAGCATTTGGAAATTAAGGTGATTTGATTTCTTGATGGAAAAAAAACTAAAGATACGCTAATCAAGTGTTCATCGAACCTTCTATAGAATCTAGTCAAAATTATGTTTTGCTTGTTTCGAATAAAGAAGGATATCCCAATTTTTATTTAATAATTCAGTTGAAATTTTTTTAGATTATTCCGCAAAAAAATTCAACATTTGAGAAACTTTGGTTCAAATAGGATTCACTGTTCACAATTCTCAAAGATCCTTTTTCAAGTTGGAAAAGTTAATTCATTCTACATATGATGTTCATACACTTGAAACTTTTCTTTGTTATTCTAGTACCTTAGGTTTAGATTCTTTACAAAAGTTTGTTCTGTTTTCTAAAGGCTTTTTCAATAATACTTCTCACAATCCACTCATTTTGTCCGTACTCTTGTTTTGAGTGAAACACTGTAAACTTTAATAAATTGACGTTGTATTGAAATTCTACGTGAATCTCTACCATTTTTGAGAGTTACGAAATTTTCTCAACTAACCTCGGAAATATGAGTTAAAAAATTTGATCAGTGAGGTCAAGAAAACATGAGAAGAACTAAAAGTTGCTTGAAAATTCAAGTGAAAGTATAACTATATCTAATTTACTCTAATTAAACGCCAAAACATACATACGAATATTCAAGGCTCATTTAAACTCTAATAAAATAACAAAGCTACGTTTGAACTAGAGGTAAAATAAAAATAACAATCATACATTTGAAATCGAGGTAAATAATACTGTAAATGTTTTTTGCAACTTGAACATAAGTTTCTTGCCTAATACGAATTAAACAAAAATTAATGTGTCTCCCATGTACCTATATCAAATTGAAACGTAAAGATTGGTATAACATGGCTGCTTTGAAAATTATTAGTGGATACTTACAGACTGGATTGTAAATAATAGACTCTTGAATATTTCTTTACTGTTTAATAATATTGAACAATTCAATTTGAAACAATATTGATATTCTATAATTGTTTGGTTTGTATCAATAAATCAATATTAAAGTTTGAACAAAATCATGGAGGTTGACCTAATGTTAGATTTCACATTTTTTCAATCAAGTCGACATGCAGTTGTCATTTACTTCTTACACTAAAATAAAGATGATTAGTAAATCAATCAATCAATCAATAATTTAACTATTCAAATACTTATCGATATAGGACGACGAAGTCGTACTATTTAAGTACAACTTCTATAATTATAAGAATTTCCCATTTGTTTCTTGATACAACAGCTTTCGCTGGGTGGTTCAAATTACTTTAATTTAAGGTGAGGTAGTGCTTTGGAGTCCCGCCTTGTGCTACCTATTGTAGCAAGAGGTACCGCGTTAAAAATCATTATAGAAAACCCACGGTGGATTAGTAAATTTATTACGTAATCAATTTGAAAGTCAAGTCTGAATTGGAAAATAGTGAGTTTTGGAGAAAAGGACTTCGTGGCCAAGTTGGTTAAGGCGTGCGACTGTTAATCGCAAGATCGTGAGTTCAACCCTCACCGAGGTCGTATTTTTTTCATTTTTCATCATGCATGAATAAGAATGAAATGGTAATTCTACGGAAAAAGAAGAATATATGCCGGACGGTAAAGAAAGGGAAGAAGAAAAAGAAGAACTACCTTTGAGATTTGTGTTGGTCTAGATCAGATTTGACGTATGCACTGCGTGGACTCACGTCAATTTTAATTAGAGTCAGGTGTGGGCATGATGAAAGGTTTAAGAATAACAAATTTGGGCTTAAAGTTGAGAGAAGAACTTAGATTGAGATGAACTTGAATGGAAAATTAGATGAAATTGAATGGAAAATGAGATGAACATCAAAAAGATTATTGAAGACGATTGGTTGAGAGAATCTGATAAAATACCAGGTACCCACAAAGTGAATGGTAGTTTATCAATTTAGATCTATGTAAAAATTTCCTAAAAGAAAAGTATTTGAATATTATTGGATGAATGAAAAGATGTAGAAGAGTGATGTGATTGGATGATATTAGCGCAATAGACGCAGTGGAAGGGATGACAAGAAGAAAGAGAAAAATAAGGAGGTTTTAAGGTTGAAGACCAGAATGGTGCCATAAAGAGGGTTTTGGAAGGGTTATGATTGAATTTATGCGTAGATAATGCAAAGGGGTGAAGTTTGGGTGGTGATTGGAGGTTTGTGGTGATAATAGGTTGAGGAATGAGGGTTGGTTGATTGAATTGTAAACTGATTGAGGATGGTTGAATTATGAAAACTGATTGAGGTTGGTTGAATTATAAAAACTGATTGAGGTTGATGATTGAATTACAAAACTGATTGTAAACTGATTGAAACCTGATTGAAAATTCATCAAGTTCCAAATTTTCCAGGTCCCTCTTGAGGCAGCAAATTGTCTCACTAGAAATAGTTTCATAGAATGTGTCAGGGTAAATAATAAAGTGTTGCGCAGTTGAGATAATAATAGAATGGTGATGAGAGTGGTGATATCCAGAATCATATAGTGATAAATTAAATCTATCCTCAAGTGAAAGTTGTTTCAACCGGAATTGTTGCCCATCAACAATGCTCAGCCAGGAAAATATGTCACTGGCATAAATTTTTGGAAATTGAAAATACAATTTTTGCAAGATTTTGCACCTTTCATTTTTGCTGTTGCATTTTTGTAAAATCTCAATTTCTCAGGTCATTTGTATTTTTTGCCCAAGCATTTATTTGACCTCCTTTTAATCCTTAATCCCCTGAAAACCACAACACACAAAAAGAAATTCCGCCAACCAGTACACAATGTCACTCAAAAAGTCGTGAAAAGAAATTATCTGCGCTGAAAAATTATAAATAGTTTATCTTTTCCTCCTTTCCCTCTCTATCCCAACGCTCACTTAGACCTTCAACCATGTCCCTATCCCCATTGAACGCTGAATCCAACACCCCTACCCTTCAAGACGACGCAGATCTCCTTCTGTCGCCTTCTTCCCCTCCGATCACGATCACAACAACAGTAGGGTCTGGTCCCAACAAGAGGAAAGAAGTCATGACTCTCCCACTTCCTCCAGGTGCCCTCCCCCCGCGCAAAAGAGCCAAAACTAAGGATGAAAAGGAGCAGCGCAGGATAGAACGCATTATGAGAAATAGACAGGCCGCGCACGCGTCGCGTGAAAAGAAGCGAAGACACGTCGAAGACCTCGAAAAAAAATGCGTCCATTTGGGCTCAGAAAACGAGCAGCTACGCCACGATCTCGTCCAAGCGAACCAATCCCTCTCTACTAAAACATGTCTCTGGACTGAAAATTTGAACAAACTGCTTGCGGTTATATCCGAAAACGTCCAGTCCTTTGACACTGTTAAATTCAAGTCCTCTTTAGACCTAGCGCTAGCTTCTGCTCTGCCGAACCCTAGTCCCGCAAGCCGTCCCCCTCTGGTGACTTGTTCCGACTCCATTGTCGCTGGCGCCGCCACCGGCGCCCGTTCCACCCCCCGCAAACCGGCGGCTTTTGACGATGGCAACAACTCGGACACCGGCTCTCTCCCCAGCCTGTCCTCCTCTGTGGCGAATTCTCCCACAACTTCCCCCCTAGACATAATGATCAAGTCCGAGGACGAAGACGAAGACGTCAGTATCTCTCTCGGTGACGGGTCCTATCCTTTGTTTGGAGGTATCATGGAATACCGGTCGCATCATCCAGCAGAGGTGATGTGTATTGAAAAATAATACGATCTGCAGCGTCGGACATTATACCTTCCAATACAACAACAAAGGATAGATCCCATTCTGTTGTCTTTAACAGCTTGGCCACTATGGATTCTTTTGACTTCTTTAATGATTCCTATGCAATTTCTTCTAATGATTTTGCTTCCACTCTTGACATGGACACCTTTGAGGTGTTGAATCTCTAATTCCTGAAGGACTTGGTCTCTGCGGTGCTTGACATTGCCGGGCCTTGATGATTCAGACCGTGCGATGCAAGCTTTTTGCTTGATAAGCCTGGCAGGCAAATGGCGCGCCATGTAGGGCAGCGACTGGCCAGTGCCGGCTTTTTGAGTGAAGCTTGTATTGCAATGGTGAATCTAATGTTTTTTATTATATTATTTGGGTTATATATGGAGTTTTTATTTATTTATTTTTTACGATTTCCAACTTTTTTCACGTGTAAAGCTGCATGGTTTATTGATCTATATATCTACTCTAGAAATTTATAAAAAGTCATGCTTACCTAGTTCATAGGTGAATCCAAGTGTTAACTTGGCATGTTGAAGCATATGGTCGAAAGACAGCTTATCGACTGTATCTTTAGTAGTATGAACGTAAGGATTGATATCTTTGAATGCGTTTTCAATCACAAAAGCACTTGGGAATCCTACTCTTGTTCCTGAGGCATGATCTGAACAAGCGTATCCACAGACATCTTCAACATAAGGAATATCGGCATAGTTATCAATTACCAATTCAACGAAGTCTGTTAATTCTCGAGATACGTAGTCAGTAATGACTCCAAACTTTTCGTCTGTAGGATCTTTAACGTAGCCAGTCATGTCTTGTTGGAACTGGGCCTTGACGGGGATGTTGCGTTTCTTGTACTCGGTTAAAACATCCTGGGATCCAAGAAGCCCTCCTTCTTCAGCAGAGTACCAATGGAACTCGACGTCGTTGTAAGGTGCGAATTCCGATTCAACAAGCACTCGGAACACCTCGAGGATTGTAACTGTTCCAGATCCATTGTCATCGGCACCGGGAGCAGAGAGCATTCCGGGCAAAAATAGATTCGTGGAATCCAAATGTGCTGAGACAATCACTGTAGAAGGGTTTTTAGCAGTTCCAGGGATTTTGGCAATGACAGACTTTTGTGCCCATTGATGATTGAATGTTGCTACTTTGACCGAGGTGTTTTGACCAGCAATTTCCTGAATGCGATCGCGCAACCAGAGTGATGCTTCGAGTCCGTCTTTGGACTTGTAGTAGCGGGTATGGAAGCTTGAGTAGTTACCGAGATTGGTTTCCAAGTTTTCCTTTGTAAGAAGAGGAATCAATTTCTTGACTTGTTTGGAGTAAGAGACATTTCTAGGAAAGTCAACGCCTTCATCTTCAAGTTCCAAGTTTGCGTAGTAATCATGGTGGTTTGTAACATCCATGAACTTTATGCCCGTTTGGATAAACTCATTGACTTGTTTTTCGTTGTCGAGAAACATGATTTGGTTATCATCAAATTGAAAGATGCGCTTAATTGGAGCACCGTACTCGTCCAATTCCTGGCCTGAAGTGGGATGCGAATTGATCCCTTGAATGTAGCCCAGTATTTGCTGGACGCCAGGGAGGTTTTGAGAGCCTTCTAGGAACGATAGGGACGCTGCAGAGCAACAGGTAGCTGCAGAGTAGGCAATGATACTGTTAGTTAACTTCATTAGATTGTAATTGATGGAGAATGATTAGAAAGAAGAAGGGTTTTTGTGATTCAATTTAACATTAAAATCCTACGAGAGTGTGGTATCTGCCAAGTTTGTGTGGCGTAATTTAACTAAATTTGAATGAAATTGGGAGCGGCAGCCTTTCTCACTACCATGAAACTGGGTTTTTTTAATTTTTTACTAAAAATGGATGTGAGCCATATAAAGATATCAGCGACTGAATTAGCAACAGTGAGGGTAATGGCTGTTGTGTGTGTTGTGGGTAGAATTATAGTAGAGTTAGTGAGTAAAATTATAGTAGAGTTATAGTAGAGTTGTACTAGAGTTATAGTAGAGTTGTACTAGAGTTATTGTAGAGTAATTGTAAAGTTATAGTAGAGTTATTGTGAAATTATAGTAGAGTTATAGTAAAATTATAGCAAAATTATGGTAAAGTTAGTGAGTAAAATTATAGTGAGTTAGTGAGTAAAATTATAGTGAGTTAATGAATAAAATTATAGTGAATTGAATTAGCAAAGCTAGAATAAAATTGATATAGCAAATGAACATTCATTATATTTACTTGCTATACTATCCACACGAATATTAACTCATTATATCATATTTTTTAATAAGCGTTTGATAGGATTCCTAAAATTTAAACGTTGAATTACTAGAATTATTTTGACATATCGTCCCTGCTGAATAGTTTCTCTCGTATTGTAAATTTGTGGGTCTATTGACTCAAGACACGAAGGGGCCACACTCCCTTGATAGAAGCAATATTTTCAAAAAAAACCATGCAGTTTCTTATCCAATCATCTAAGCAAATGTGTATACTACCATCTTTCAGCTTCCCTCTTAAATAAATGATTCGACTCATTTATTCACCCTTTCAAAATTGGGATTAACTCCCCTGAAAACAAAGAATTAATCTTTGTAAATGGCTGAACAATTTTTACCTTGTTTATTGTTTACCTTGGTGCTCAAGGTTTTTTTCATGCGCCTGCTACTTTCAAGTTTGTGATTTATTTTACTAGATATGGATTATTTTGGGAAATCTTGATGAATTTTTAAAGATGAATAAAACATTTGAATAAAACATGTGAATATAAAAGATGAATATAAAAGATGAATATAAAAGATGAATATAAAAGATGGATATAAAAGATGAATATAAAAGATGAACATAAAAGATTAATATAAAAGATGAATATTAAAAGATGAGTATAAAAAGATGAGTATAAAAGATGAATATAAAAGATGAATATAAAGGATGAGCATAAAAGATGAATAAAAAGATGAGTATAAAAAGATGAGTATAAAAAGATGAGTATAAAAAGATGAGTATAAAAAGATGAGTATAAAAAGATGAGTAAAAAAACGAATAAAAGATGAATATAAAAGATGAATATAAAAGATGAATATAAAAGATGAATATAAAGATGAATTTAACAAAAAAAATTTCCAAGAGTAAAATTGAATAAAACAAATCTAAAATAAAGATGAAGAAAAATTTTTAAATACATCTTACAATAATATAAAGTAAAAATAAATATATATTGATAAAATTATGGCTTATAAAATATATTGCCAATAGATTTAGATTAATTATTATACTACAATTATAACTGTTTAAGCAAAGAAAGCAATGGCAAGAGCAACCAATCCAGCCAAAGAAGAAGCAGATGCGGTAGAAGCACTGTTCATTTGATTGACTTTGGAAGTAGTAGCACTTCCACTAGCAGTTGCAGCAGAAGCAGCAGAAGAAGCAGCAGAAGCGGCAGCAGAGCTAGCACCAGCAATGGCAGAAGATGAAGCAGATTTAGCAGCAGAATTGGCAGCAGAAGCAGCAGAGGAGGCTCCAGCCATAACTGATGATGAAGCAGAAGCAACAGCGTTACTGATGACACTTTGACCACTGTTGCTATTGCTGGATCCGGCCATTCCATTGGCGCCGTTAGCACCGGCCATTCCATTGGCTCCGTTGGAACCGCTGTTACCATTGGAACCGTTGTTACCATTGGAACCGTTGTTACCATTGGAACCGTTGCTTCCATTGGAACCATTGTTTCCGTTAGAACCATTGTTTCCGTTAGAACCATTGTTTCCGTTAGAACCGTTGTTTCCGTTGTTGGATCCAGTGGCAGCAGCTCCCATACCGTTGTTGGTACCAGAAGGCATGACAGTGTTTCCGTTGGAATCAAGAGTGTAGACAACAACGCCAGTCTCAGTGTAAACAGAAGTTTGTTGACGCTTGTTGAGACCACTCTCAGCAACAGCAGAGGGAGGAACAGTAAGGTAAGAAGTCTCAATAGTAGTAGACAAGATAGTGCTTTCAGCAGTACCGTTAGTAAAAGCAGTACTGTTAGAGTCAGGGTAGACAGCTCTGGCAGTAGAACCAACAGTGGCCAAAGCACCGACGACGACAGAAGAAGAGAATTTCATTATTATATTCAAGAGTTAGTTGCACGAAAGTATTATCAAGATCTGGATATCGAACTGTAAAATATAGCTGATATCTTGTTGTTTTATACCACATTTTTTCAATGAATCAAATAACATTTATTAAAATTACAAGTTATGAAATTCTACTAGACATGTCGCCTTTTGGCCTTTCATGCTATCTGATAATTCTCAATTGAATTAGTACCAGTAGTTATTTGACGTCCGTACGGATTTGCATTCATTATTATTGTTGGTAGAAAGAACAAAACTTGAAAAAATAAAACCATGTAGTAGTTTTTGCATGAATTTTTTCGACACTTAACCAGCTAATAACAATAATGAAATCAAATATGTGGGCCAGACAATAATAGAAACATCAAGCCGTATCAATTAACTTGGTTTTTCAAAAATTTATAAACAATTTTCTCATGATAAAATAATTCAGAGCCAGTTTTACTTGTGCCGTATATAAAAATCAAGTTTCTCAGTGGGGTTTGTAATTAATGTTAAACTCTTGATACAAGGTGCACACAAATAACTAACTGGTTCAATACTAGCAAAACAGTTACAACAATTGGTAAAGTATTCTCAATGTCTCAATGCCGTGTTGCCAAAATATGTTGTAAAGATACAATACAGAAAAAATCAAATCTATTGATTTAACTTTGGTGATATAAAAATATATAAAAAAATACTGATTGATATAAAATATCCATAGATACTAGAAAAAAATACATTGATATAAAATATCTTTAAATACTAAAAAAATACATTAATATAACAATATCCATAGGTAAAAAAAATGCATTGATAAAAAAATACCCATTGACATAAAAATATCCATATATACTAAAAAAAAATGTTGATAATATCCGTATGTAATAAAAAAAATACATTGATAATATCCATATACCAAAAAAATACATTGATAAAAATAAAAAAATGATAATATTTAAAAAAACTACACATTACATCTAGTGTTATCAATGATTTCTATATACTAGTTAATTTTAAAGATCTTAGCAAATGCCACAGTAAGGATGGATTGGCATCAAAACGACAATAGGCCAAAATTTAATTAAACCTTAAAACTATCTGAAATCTTCAACAAACACATTCATTATTATAAGTCTTTCAATTCACATTATTATTGGGCGGGATCAAGAAATCACAAAAAAACAATAGAATGAGATGAATCTGTAAATGCATTAGAAAACAACATCGTCATCATCTTCTTCAGCCTTTCCAGCTAGAAGATTTGGCGAATCCTCATTCTCAGCTGCGAGACGCGCTTCCTTTTGAGCCTTCTTCTCAGCATCCAAAGCAGCAGTATCTCGTTGCTTCTTATCCTGAACCTTCTTCAGACGATAGAATTCCTCTCTGTCCAATTCGTCCAACTCAGAATTGATATATTTGATTGTATTCTCAGTACGAGGAATAATAACATGCTCAATGGCATTAACTCTTCTATTAGTGACTTTGATAACTTCATCGAGAATAACAAATGCAGTTTGTAACGAGGCAAGCTCAACCAAAGTTTCAACAGCACGAGAATATACATGCTTTGCCTTTTGGACTTGCTGGCCACCACGTCCTAAACCAGTCATTTGGAAATCGTTACTTTGTTCATCGTAAAAAGCTTCAAATTGGGGTAAATAAACACCAGAAACATTTTCTTGTCGAGCTCGAACTCGAATTCTAGCTGTACTAACAGATTCTTGTACCTGATAAGCAATGTTATCACCAGTGGCGTATGAGACCTCTGCAAGAGAGAACGAAGCAGTTTGCATCACTTTACCCATCTTTCTTTTAGCCTGAGAATTTGTTAGAGCGATTCGCCAACTTAACTAGCAACTCACATCATCAATTCTTCGTGTAATATCACGGAAACGTTTGGTAAGAGCTTCTGACTTTCTCTTGAGTAAACTATGACCTTGAGTAGCTCCCTTGAGCTTACCCTTCATAAGAGTAAGTGTCATACGGGTAGGAAAGACGGCTTCTCTAGAACAGAGTTAGTACTCCTACGTAGTACAGAATTGACCTACCTACCTATTACCAGACATTGTATATTAATAAACCCACAATGCTAAAAGTGTTTTGTAAAGGAGAAAGAAGGAAAGCTTAAGAAAGCAGCCTATCTCCATCTCCCAAAGAAGGGTAACTTAAATGTCTGCTACAATTTTTCGAAATTTCACCCATTTCAAGCTATAAACACTCGGTCAATAATGCTAAACATTTTAGATGAAGATATTCCATATGAGCAGGAGATATCCAAGAATCCAGATCAGATTGAGCCTTGGTTGAGGTATATAGAGTTTAAATCAGATCAGCCTCTCCAAATTCTGGCCCTTATATATGAACGCGCTTGTACAACATTAGGAAGATCTTACAAGCTTTGGAAAGCCTATCTAGACTTGAGAGTCTCTCATCTTGAAGGATTCAATAGTAGCAAATACGAAAATGAATTTATAAAGGTCAATAATTGTTTTGAAAGAGCTCTTGTGTTGCTGAATAAAATGCCCCGGATTTGGACCGACTATCTGGAGTTTCTGCTTCTTCAGTGTCGAACAACTGAAACTAGACGAGCATTTGATCGTGCACTACAGTCGTTACCACTTTCTCAGCATTATAGAATTTGGCCATTGTTTTTGCAGTTTTCTGAACAAGTCAATCACGAAACTGCTGTTCAAGTCTGGAAAAGATATATTCTATATAAACCCCAAGATGTTGAACAGTACATTTCTCGATTAACAGAATGGAATTACAATAAAGAAGCAGCTGAAGCATTGATGAAGGTTCTTGACGATCCCAGTTATATCTCCCCTACTGGCCAAAGTCGTTATCAGCTATGGGCTGATTTAGCAGATATATTGGTCAATAATCCTTCAAGTACATTGAGTTTTCCGACTGAAAAAATCATTCGAAGTGGAATTACAAGGTATCCGGATCAAATGGGAAAACTATGGGTAAATTTAGCAACTTATTGGATTAATAAAGGTAACATTGAAAGAGCTAGAGATATCATGGAAGAAGGTATTGCATCAGTCATGACTGTACGTGACTTTACTTTAATATTTGAAAGTTATACTGAACTGGAAGAAACTAGTATATCAGTATTGATGAGCAAAGAGGATCAATCGTTAGGAAAAGAAATTGACAGAACTATGGGATCTTTTGAACAATTGTTAGACAGAAGACCATTTCTTGTCAGTGATGTGTTGCTTCGACAGGATTCAAACAATGTGGTTGAATGGGAAAAAAGAGTTGGCTTGTGGGGTGACAATAACGAACAGATAGTCAACACTTATACAAAAGCTTTAGCCACCATCAACCCACATAAAGCTAATGGAAGATTGTACAAATTATGGGCCAACTATGCAAAATTTTATGAAACAAACGGTGATTTAGATACTGCTCGAATCATTTTGGAAAAAGCTACAAAAGTTCCGTTCAAAAACGTTAACGAACTTGCTGATTTATATATTGAATGGGCAGAAATGGAACTCAGGGCTGAAGATTTTGATAATGCTGTTAGAGTTATGGACAAAGCAATCAAGGGCCCAAGAAAGTCCACTATTGAATATTTTGACGAATCTTTAGCACCTCAAGAGCGATTACACAAGAGTATGAAAGTTTGGTCTTTTTATGCTGATTTGATTGAAAGTATAGGTGAGATTGAGGAAATTAAAGCTGTTTACACAAGAATTTTTGATTTAAAAATTGGAACTCCCTTGACCATAGTTAATTACGCCAATTTTTTATGGGAAAATAACTATTTTGAAGACGCTCTTAAAGTCTATGAACGTGGTGTAGACGTATTCTCTTATCCTACTGTTTTTGAGATTTGGAACATTTATCTACAGAAAGCTGTCTCCAGAAATCTTGGGTTAGAGCGTCTTCGTGATTTATTTGAACAGGCTTTACAGAATTGTCCTCCAAACCTATCAAAAGCAATTTTTATACAATTTGGAAAACTTGAAGAGGATAGAGGACTGATCAGCAACGCAATGAAAATTTATGACCGAGCATCTCGCATCGTCGTGGATAAAGACAAGCCTATCATGTACAAATATTATATTGAACGCACAATTGAAAATTTCGGATTAGCTGCAACTCGACCAATATTTGAAAGAGCCATTAATTCCTTACCTGAAACTGAAGCAAAAGACATGTGTTTGGAATTTATCTCAATTGAAGAAAAACTAGGTGAGATAGATCGAGCTAGAGCTTTGTACGCATATGGCAGTCAATTTGCTGATCCAAGAGTTTCTTACGACTATTGGCAGCAATGGGATAATTTTGAGGTCAAGTTTGGTAATGAAGATACTTATAAGGAAATGCTCCGTATCAAAAGATCCGTCAAGGCACAGTTCAACACTGATGTGGGATACATTGCTGCTCAAGCAGTCTTGTTGAAAAACAAAAATTCTGAAAATGAT
Source organism: Geotrichum albidum (assembly GCA_003707475.1). Lineage (NCBI taxonomy): Eukaryota > Fungi > Ascomycota > Dipodascomycetes > Dipodascales > Dipodascaceae > Geotrichum > Geotrichum albidum. Next base: position 403,136 of record PPJE01000002.1, on the reverse strand, counting down.
GTATCTGAATCATCCGAAGCTCCTCTTGGATTTGTCAAGGGATCAGAAATAATTCAGTCAAAAATTATTGAAAACGTGGAGACCCAAATTGAGAACCCTGATGCAATAGATTTAGAGATTGACATCTAAAATCAAAAATAGACAGACGTAATTATTATTTATTTTACATGGCCAATATATAGAGTGAGTTTTGAAACGATTAGTACTAAATCAATCATCCTATTCAGTTTCAGTGATCAGAAGCTTCCAAATCTTGGTTGTTACAATTTCAGCATCCTCATCAAGTGCCTATAATGTCATTGTGTTAGTAAATTCAATAGTGAAAGGAAAAAAATACTACTCACCATTTCTAATTCAGAAACGAGTTCTTCAGGTTTTTTATGATTTCTCAAATGTGAAACGATGAAATCAATCAAATCATCTTCTTGAACACCTAGATATTCAAAAATAATTGACGTGATGAAAGGTTTCAATGAGTTTTCAATAATAATTTCATCAAGATTAACCCATTTAATAGTCCAGGTAAAGAGAGATTTAGAATCGTCAGGAATATTAAGAGGTACAGATTTTTTGACCTGCAGAGGAAGTTTTCGAAGCTTTGATTCTTTTTCTCCAGTTGTGTCATCCAGAAGATTTTTGACTTCATTATTTGATGCTGAAAATGCTTTCTTGACACCAGAGCCAAGCGCTATCTTGATTTTGTTTGCACCAGCAAGTGAAACCACTGATTTTGGTGCAGACTTTTCAATACTCTCATTCAAACTATCCATAAAGCGTTCCTTATCAGAGTTAGTATCCCTGATACTGAGTTCTTCGTCTTGCCTATCTTTTTCGTCAAACTCAAGTTCCCGCTGTCTAAACTGCATTCTACTTTTCACCCATTTGGCGTGATCGTAATAATACTCCATAGTTCTAGTTTCATGATCTCCATTGTCTCTAAATTCAGAGAACTTTCGCAAAGCTTGCTTTTTGTCATGCTCTAAACGACCTTCCAAATCTTGATCTCTTGTCTTTTCTCTTTCCAAAGCAGAACTTCTTAGCCTTTCTCTTCCTAGCCATCTTCTTTGAGATTCTTCAAAAGACTTCTCTAGCTTTGCATTTCGGCGCTTTTGTCGTTGCTCCTCCAAGGCTAAATCAGAAAATTGTAACTCTTCTTCATTATCTTCTTCATCTGAAGATAAATCCTGTTCACTTCGTGATTTTGTGAAAGTAACGTTCTCTTCTAACGCTCTAGTCACTGCAGCTTCTAGCTGTATTTCACGAATTTTATTTTCTTCCTCATGCTTAGCATTTTTTGCTTTTTGCTTTTCGATAGAAAGGATTCTAAACTCTTTGATTTCAGCCAAAACCTCTTCTTTTTGTTCTATTTGAAGATCAGCAAAATCATCTTCATTGACAATAACCTCCTCCTCTTCATTGAGGCCATTTTCAGTATCTTTCTTTGAATCTAACGACTCTTTATTACCCAGAATGTTTTCTCCTCCAGCAGCTTTATTAATTTGATACCACGCTTTCAATTTTGCCGTAAAATCCAAAACACATTCATTGATAGATTTGCCTGTAATCCTACCTGCATAATCTTTTCCATTTACTGTCTCATAATCATCAATATACTGTTGAGTATTCTTATCAATATGGAGATTGAATAAAGATTCAAATTGACCATCAGTAATATTTTTAAAATCAACTTTTGAGAGAATTTCTGAAACCACCTTAAGAGACTCAATCGAAGTATATCTCACAAATCCAAAAGTTGTATGGTCATTTTTACTATTTGTGATTCGAATAAAGAACTCAAAAGTTGGGACTGTAGAGAGTAATGTATTAACTGTCTTGAAATCCATAGAAACAGGAATGTAATTGATAAATGCAGTTCTTAGTTGTTGCTCGTTGTTCATTGTCCCCAGTCTTCTCACTTGAACAGCTTGAGCAAGATTTGGAATTTGTTTGACTTGAGTGGCAGTGATACCGACCGGTGCAGATGTTACTGGAGCATTTGAGATACCAGGAGGAGCAGCTAAACCATCTTGTCTTCGATAGTTTTGCTGATACGGATTCGTGTATGTCTGTTGTTGATACTGGTTTTGACGATTTGGGTTGGCATTGGAGTTCTGATTCGCACGATATGGATTTTGGTATTGCTTATTGTAACCTGTCTCAAAGAGCAGAAGTTAGTATCAGAATCAAAATTAATGCAAATAACATCTCTTTACCTGACTGAGGATACCCTCCTCCATTCTGTCTATACATTTTTATCTGTTCCGTGTAGTTTTTGATAAAAGTATGAATTTTGAATTTTTCATGAACTTTATCATATAGAAATAGGGTTAGGTGTTTTATTCATATACAACTCCAAGAAAATTCTAATGATATCAATATAAAACAACGACATGATCAAGATTTGAATGATGGAATATGGCTCAACTGCTAAAACCCTTTTTAAACAACGAGATAGAGAAGGTGATAAATGGTATCAAGTCTAAACATGAGAAATTCCCCAGACCTGTTAACGGCCCTGTTTATGTCCAACTATTAAGCGTGAGTAAGGCTGAATCTTGTTGAAACCAATTCTGACTATTGTGTACAGAATCCTATGGAGACTAAAACGAATAAAGGATACTTCACATTTCTGGCTTCTGATTCTAATCTGAAATTCTGGATGGCAATAGATGCTGAGTCCTATCAGCAGGAGTTTCCACTACCTCTGCGAAAATTACTAAATGAATCAATAGTAATCATGAATCGTATTAAACTCAACTTTGTGAACCTTCCAATAGAAGATTCAGAAAAAAGTTTAGACAAATGGAATGGTCCTATCATTCTCCCTAGGCTAGACAATCCAGTTCTCAGCTCTGAAGTTTGCGAAGGTAAACATTATCCTGTATTGATAGCTCAAAAAATCAAGTTGAAGACATTATCTTTCGGGTTTCTCACTCCAGCTTCAACGTTGAGATTCACTAGTCTTATATATCAGCGAAAGCTGAAGGATAATATATTTGTGGAGTCAATTTCACGGAATTCTGTGTTGGATAGTATCAATGATACACAATCAGAAATAGTATTGGAGAGATTTCACAAACGAAAGCTGATATCTTTTCACAAAATTCTGCCTAAAAGCACAGGTCATTCAGTTAGAAAGAGTCCTAGGATTGCAACACGATATAAATTTAGAGATACATTTAGTAAGTCTACGAATCTTTTGGAAAAAAGTAATGATCCAAATGGCAAAAAAGCTCAATGCAAGGAAGAGTTCATGGCCTGTGACAATGAAGAGACACCAGTAGCTAAAAAATGCCGAATTTCCATGAAAGACCCTAAAACAATTATTGCTAGGGACTCTTGCAGTTTGAAATCATTGCTCGAAGTGCAAGATATGCCAAAAGTCTTGGTCGACGCTCCAACATCTTTTCAGGAACAACCTGCGTTTACACCGAATTCTTCCAACCTTGGGTTTACAGCTCAAGTAAACGCACAAGATCAAAAATTGCCTTCTTTAATGAAGCCACCACGTTCACTACAGTCTATCCAGTCGAAATCTCAAACTTCTCAGAAAGTATGGAATTTGGCTCTCAGAAATGGACCTCCTACTCTTGTATCTGGAAGATCTGCCAGGATTCCACAGCACACAATGCCAGACTTGAATTTTAAAAGATTGAAAGTAAAACAACTTGAACCTGCTTTCAACACTGCAAAAATCCCAAAAGCAAAGCCTGGACCATTACCACTACCAGAATATCCTATAGAAGATTCTAGTATTGAAACATATTTGGAAGACTCTGACCATGAAGATAGCAGCAAATCACTTATATTTTTAAACGACGACATTTTAAAAGATCTTGATACCCAAGCACAAGAAAATATTAATCTTGAAAAAATTAATGAATCTCATAACCATCATACAATCAGGGAACATGGTGACACAGACCAACCTAACATATTTATCAACTCTAACATTACTGCATCAACTTCCATAATTGCAAAAGACATGGTCAAGTGTTCGATATCATCCGAACTTGAAAGCATTCCGTCGACAGTTCTTAGACCTCAAGGATCTTTTACAAACTTTCTGGCTAAAGTTGCAAGTCGATTTTACAAAAATGATACATAAAGTAGTATATTATTACTTTATAAAAAACTGCATTTCAAAAATCATAGTTCATCTAGAGACTTAATCTCTACATTCTCAGCTGCTTTCCAAAACTTTGATAAATGTCTACTGCCAGAATCGCAAATGGTTGTGACAATAGTGTGGCCCGGACCAAGTAATTTAGCACATCTAAAAGCTCCAACGCAATGTACTGCAGATGAAGAACCCACAAACAATCCTTCTTTCTCAATCAGCCATTTAGCCATTTTCAGAGCTTCATTATCTGAAACTCTGATTGCGTCGTCAAAGTAATCCACACCTCTGCTAAAGTTCGTGGTGATTCTATTGAGACCAATTCCTTCAACAATAGTATCAACTTGATGCCTTTTCCTAGTACCTTCTTTTTCAGTAGAACTAAACATGACTCCATACTTTATTTTGTTAAAGAATCCACTTCCTTGGGGATCAGCAATAACAATTCTAATTGAATTTGAAACAGATTTTAAATAACGAGCTACGCCAGCAACAGTACCGCCTGTTCCAGCTCCAGTAATAAAGACATCGATATCTCCCTTTGTTTGAGCATAAATTTCTGGTCCAGTGTTATCAAAGTGGGTTTTCCAGTTTGCTTCATTTTCAAACTGATCTGCAAAAACTGCTCTAGGTAAATCCTCACCATTTTTCATTCCAGCTTTTGCATTCTGATTAATATTTTCCGCAATTTTTCTAGCATAATTAACGTATTGGTTGCTGTCAACAATACTGGCTGGGCGAACTTTGTAAACCTTAGCACCAAGATTTGTGAGAAGATCAACTTTTTCTTGAGAAGTATCATCTGGTAAAGCGATATGAGCAACATAGCCCTTAGCTCTACAAAGCATGGCAAGTGAAATACCTGTAGAACCTGAAGTACCTTCAAAAATCATATCTCCTTGGTTTGGTCTGAGCCAGCCCTTTTTTTCTGAATCTTCAATGATGGCTAGTGCAACTCTATCTTTAGCACTTCCACCTGGATTTTGCATTTCCATTTTAGCGAGAATTGTGCAACCAGTTTCATCTGAAAGTGATTTGATTTTAATCATGGGTGTATTTCCAATCAATCCTTGGACTCCTTCTCTAATCGGAGGAACTTCGCCTATTGTATATTTGTCATGTTCAGTCGCCTTGGGGTTTGAAATATTGTTGGATGAAGAGTATGATGATTTGAAATATACACCAAGCAATGCTACAGTAGTTGCTACTGAGTAGATTAACAAAGCAGTAGAAGCAGTAATGCTTTCCCGTTGACTCATTGTGAATTGAATCGAGTCCTGCCAAACAGCATCTCAAATAGGAGGTGAAAGATCCAATTTGAAAAAATATATATATATGCATAATTGGGAGTAAACGGAGTATTTTGATCATCAACAAACGTCCATTAAATATTTTACTAAATAAGTCTAGAAGCAAAATTTGTGTCTGCCGCATAGTGCAGAGAAATGTTCTGTTTAAATGTACAAAGACTTATAAATAATAACCAATAAATCTATAGAAAACACCAAAAGTAATATCCAGTTTAACTAATCAAAAAGATTTACAATATTGTAAAAGAAAATACCCAAAATAAAAATAGTTCTGTCCATATAGCTGTCCATATAGCTGTCAAAACAAGTGTAACTTAAACCCACTTTCCATACATGCTTCCACTTGAGACTGCTCTCGTTCCTACCCTAGCATCAACAATATCGTTTTCATCGCTCGGACTTTGAAGTGAACGAGTAATGCTATTTTGTCGGGACACTCCATAATTATCTGGAATGTCATGGTTTTCAGTTAAAGGAGCATATTTCCCGGATCTTTGTTTCTTGATATTTAGGGAAGCAATTGTGCTATGTTCACTGTTTGTTCTTGAAGGAGTGTCAGGATCAGGATTTGTGATCCGTAATCTGGTTCTTCGCTTAGAAGATACCAATACTTGAACATCTCTTCCTTCAAAAAATGTGTCTTCATCGTTTAAACTCTCTTCTTTAGTCATTGAAGGTATCGAAAAATTCATATTGCTAATATCTTGCGACATAGAGGCTGAACTTGTAGATCTTATAAATGTTGGAGGAGCAGTCGCACTCGAAGTAGTTCTTTTTCCTCTAAAGTAGTTAACCAAGGAGACTGAAGCAGTTCTCACAGTAGAGGATCTCATTGGCTTACTATCTAGCTCTGTTGGTGAGCCTAAAGGACGCAAAGGTATATTTTCTTCATGTGTTGTATAAAATGGATTTTCATAAGGATCACTACTGCCTTCGCCAATCGAAATGATTCCCAAGTCTGAACTATTTCTTCTGTGTTGTTGATTCAACGAAAGATATGGTTGAGAGGGTTGTTCCCCATATTGCATCTGCTGTTGTTGCTGCTGAAATTGTTCCTGCTCTTCATATAATCGCCGCTTTTCTGTCCAGGATCTAATACTTCTTGACTCTCCTTCACTACTTAACATTTGATTATCAAAAGTTGAAGAACTTCCCAAAAATGGTGAAAGATTTAAAGGTCTTGGTACAGGAAGCAAATCCTTTTCAACTTTTTTCTTTCTGTAATAAATGAAAGCGAGAGCAGCAGCCCCAATAGCAACAAAACTAACTGGGAGCACAGTAGATAAAGCAATTTTACTCCCTGTGGTCATTTGCTGGCTGCTTTCAGTTTCAGGTACTGATTCTGTGGGAGCTGCTGGAGTTTGAGAAGGTTTATTAGCACTATTGGTACTGGTAGAAGTTTTTGTAGCTCTTGTGCTAGAAGAACTTAATTGAGAAGATGTAGAATCTGCAATTGTATCATCAGATTTAGAAGGTGAGTAGCTAGATATTTCCTTCCAACTTCCCATGTCATAGTAATTGATAGCGTAGTTGTTATCGTCTGTTCGTTTTTGTAAATCATTTCCTCCAATAGTAATAAGCGTATCTTCAAAAGTAACTGCACCAAGAATTGAGTCTGGGGAGGGTATCAAAGTTTGATTAAGCTCTGAATTCCAGGTCCAACCTACTTGGGGGTCCAAGTCTAATGATACAACATAAGGCAAGGAAAGATGTGAGTTAACTTTACCTCCAATAATGAGAGTTGAATTTGTCGCTGAAGATTTAGGGTTCCCTGCAGGGGACTTTAGGGGTAATACCAATGGATTTGTTCGACTATCTACAAACGAAGACTTTGCAGTAGAAATAAACGTCCACGAAGAATATTCCCAGATAGCCAATTGATTCATACCAATCCAACCATTTTGAGCTTTCCCACCAACTAGTAGTGAAGATGAGGAATGTGGCATTCTCATGATACCTGCTGCAAACATCGAAGTAGGCGAAGATGCTGTTCCTACTGACTGGAAAGACCTGCTAGTGATATTGAAAGCGTTTATCAAGTTTGATACCAAATAAGTCGCTCGAGTATCATAGATAGAAGATGGGTCAGGAATAAAAGAAGATTGACATGAATCTGAACTATTTCGACCCCCATATATATATACTAGATCCAAAGTAGGTGAAGCCATATATATACTTTGAGAAAGATAATTTGGTGCATTGCCTTGTATTGAGACTTCTTCCCACGTATTATCTGATTGGGATAACTGAACAGTTTTCACTGGATCGCAGAAAGATGTTCCATAAAATGCTAGTAAAGTGTTATTTTTTGTCAGGACTAATGTTGAGTTACTGGGAGGCTCTGGGATTTGAATAGGACCACTAACATTGTCGGCAAAGATCTTTAGGACTGCATTATTTCGTAAATGTAAATATGCAATATCATTTTGATCTGAATATAAAGTCGACCACGCAGCCAATGCGTATATATTGGACAGTGATAGAACAAGTGTGAGTGAAGCAATTGAAAACTTGAACATCGCTATAGATTGAAATGATGTACAGTAGTGAAATTGAAAGAGTCGAGTAAGTGGGTCAGACTTTTTGCATTGTGTCTTCTACACGGTAGAAAACACTTCTAGTAGGTTAGATTTCACGATAGTATAAACTCTCAGTAGGATAGAACTAAAGGGTCTTTGGTGATAATAGTGGGCGAATTGAGTATGGAACGAACAAGTAAAAGGTAGGAAGTAAGAGGGAAAAACTTGATAGGAATCACTTTGCACAAATAATCCATCAAAAAAATTTTGTTTGTTGTTTTTAGATTGAAAAAAAACTGGCTGATGGGGTCTATGTATGTTCACTTGTTCACAGACAAAGAATTAATTCTCCTTTAGGCTAAACATAAACAAATCTGCATTGAAACTATATATGAGAAAACTTTGATGTCTATAGACTTAAATATGACTTAATTCAACGCCCACTATTGTCTCGGCTCATGTCTAAAGTTTAGACTATTTCCTATCAAGTACTCCAGTAATTGAAAAATGGTACAATCGTCATTCACATTCAAAATAACTATAACTATGCTTAAATGCTATCCACAATAATCAAGAATCAACCTCTACTAGTCATCGTCATCATCATCATCATCATCATCATCATCATCATCATCATCATCATCGTCGTCTTCCTCATCTGAAGAGACTTCTTGATCTAGTTTTCGAAGCTGACTCTTGTACTTTTGTTTCTTTTCATCCAAATCAGTCAACAACAACATAAGATCATCATAATCTGACTTTGAAACGGTCTCCTTAGAAATAGCTGGCTGACTTTTAGTAGCCTTAACAGCCTGTTCTGCCCTGCGTTGTTCTGCTTCCACTGACTTTTCTAACTCTGAAATCTTCTTCAATTGTGCTTCTTTGTCCAATTTATACTTTTTGCCGGCTTCTTTTTGTTCAGTCTCAGAGTCCTTCAAATTATTTTCCAATTCTGCTATCTTTTCTTCAAGACTCTTGGTAGATGAATTCGAATCTGATAGCTTTTTATTGAGTTTCTCAGTTTCCTCTTCCAAAGTTAATACTTTTTCAGCCAACTCATTTTTATCAACATGAACCGATGACAAAGTTTCAGTAGATTTTAGTAATTCGCGAGTTTTGTCCGCCAACTGGGCTTCAAGTTGAACTTCACGGCTATTATCTTCTAATTGTGCTTCCAATTTAGCTGCTGCTTGTGAAGCACTTAGAGCCTGTTTTTCGGATTTTCTTAATTGTTCCTCTAAATCTGTTTCTCTCTTAATGTAGTCTTGCTTATTTTTAGTGATATCATTCTGAAGAGAATCGTTATCAATTCTGTATTGATCAGAGACAGTCTTTAGTTCTTGATTCTCCTTTTTAATCCGAGAAAGCGATTCTGTAATTGCTTTTTGTTCTTCCCTCAGCTTTAAAACCATTTGTGTCTTTTCTTGTAATTCCTTGTCGAGTTTGTTTAATTTTGTTTTGAGCTCTGAACTTGTAGATTCAGCTTTTAACAGCTTTTCCTTAGTATCTTTGGAAGACTTATCAGAATCTAATTTGAATGTTTCGTGACCCTTGATTTTATTTTGCAACGTTTCTCTGTCTGTCTTAACCCTTTCAAGTTCCTCAATATTCTCATCTTTTTCCTTTTGAAAATCTGCAAGATTTTTTTGAGCCTGCTCCAACTCAGACTTGAGCTTTTCCAGGTCAGAATTAGCTTCGGACAATTCTAAATTGGTTTTTGAAAGCTCTGAATTAGCTTTAGTCGAATCCGAATGAGCTTTTTGCAAGTTTGATAAGGCTTTTTGAAGGTCTACTTCAATTTCAGAATTTTTTTCTTCTAGCTTAGCTTTTTCACTTTCAGCAGTTCTTGATTCATCGTTGGACTTTGCTACAACAGTCTTCATATCGCTCTTCAATTTAGCAAGATCTGAAGTGTACCTTGTTTCTTTTTCCTTTAATTGAGTTTCAAGCTTCTTGACCATTTTCTCCAATTTGACATGCTTAGATTTTAATTCAGCTGCTTCACTTTGAATGGTAGATTTACTTGCTTCAAGTTTAGAATTCTCGTTTTCCAATACCGTCAATTTTTCAGAAAGAGTTTTATCAAGCTCGACTTTCTCCTTCTCAATGCTAGAAATCTTTGCAGTTAAGTCCTTAGTAGCTGAAGCAACATCCTTCGTGAGAACCAGTCTCTCTTCTTCCATATCTTTGTCTTTTTTCTGAAGCTCTGATTTGAGTGACTTCTTCTCTAATTGAAGATTTTCAATTGTTTTGGTGAGCTTGCTAATCTCATTATTGAGACTGGATTTTTCAGAATCGTTTCCAGACTTTAGAGACTCAAGTTTTTCCAACAAATTCTCTTTTTCGTCAATCAGAGATTTTTCGGTGTCTTTCAGCGTTGCTAATTCTTTTTCTAAAACTTCTGATTGATTTCTTAATGATGATAACTCTTCACCATGCTTATCTTTAGTAGCTTTTAAAACAGCAGCAGCAGTAGTTTTACCTTTTTCCAAGAAAACGATTTTCTCTTGCAATCCTGAGATTTCAGACTCAAGACAAGACACCTTCAAATTAGAAGATTTAGTAAAATCTTCCAGCTCTACCTTGTGTTTAGAAATTAACTTTTCGTGAGACTTGGTATGTTGTTCAGATGCAGTTTTGAGTGCTGCAATGTTCTTTTCAAGCTCTTTGGTCTCAACGGCGTGAGAATCTCCAAGTTTTTGAAGTTCTTTTTGATTTACAAGTGATTTTTCTTCTGAATCCTTTAAAAAAGTGGAATGCTCGACTTTGGCATCTTCCAAATTCTTTTCAGCAGCCGTAACTTTGGCGGAATATTCTAAAATCTCATTTTCTTTCAATTCTTTCAAATCAACTAACTCCTTTTTAACCTTATCAAGTTTTCCCCCAAGTTCTGTAATTTCAATCTCGTACTTTTTACTCTTTTCAGTCAATGCTTCATTTGAATTTTTAGATTCAGTTGCTGATTCTTCGAGAGTCTTAATTTGAGCTTTAAGAAATGCTAGCTCTTCCAAAGCTGACTTCTTAGCTAAATTAGTGGACTCCAAATCTTTCTGTGATTTCTCAACTTTATTCTCAAGTTTTTTGAGCTCATTTACAGCTTTCTTCTTTTCTGTTTCGAGCTCTGTCACTCTTTTGTCAAACTTTTCACCAGATGCAACAGATTCTTGAAGATCTTTTTTAAGTTTCTCAGATTCAGATACAATCTCATCAAACTTCTTTTGCAAGTCATCTTTTTCTTGCACTTTTTCTGATAAAATGACGTCTTTCTGCTTGTTATCTTCTTTGAGCTCTTCAATAAGTTTTTCTAGAGTAGTTTTTTCAGATTTAACCTCCGCCAATTGCGCTAGCAACTCTTTTTTTTTAATACTCCAGTCCTCTTTTAACTTTTCAACTTCACTGCTGGAGTTAGAAGAAGCTTGTTCAAGTTTACTGAGCTGCAATTTCAATTCAGTAACTTGTTGAATTAAATCGTTCTCAATTTTCTTTTGAGATTGAGAGGCATTATCAGCGTCATTGGCTAGACTCTCTTTAGCTTTTTTGAGATCCTCAATCTGATATGCAGCACTTTGAAGCTTTTGAATCAATGTCGTTTTCAAAGTTTCTGCCTCTACCTGCTGATTTCGCAAGCCATCGAGTTCTCGCATGGAATTTTGCTGAGCAGTTGTATGTTGTTCATGCTGTGATTTCAAATTGCCATAAGAAGCTTCAAGATTTTTCAAAGTCTCTGCGATTTGATCCTTGGCAGTTTTCAACGATGTTAACTCGATTTTGAGCTTTTTGTTCGATTCGTTAGAAGAGCTATTATTCTTCTCAAGATCTAAAATCTTCTTTTTGAGAGATTTAATCTCCTTTTCAGCAGAATCTTTATCTTTGGTGTATGTGAATAGCTCTCTGCTCATCTTATTAATTCCAGCTTCAGCTTTCTCTTTCTCCTTAGTAATGATATCAACTTGAGTCGTTAATTGCCTTTCCTTGGTTTTCAATTCATTAACTGTTTTAATGAAATACTGGAGTTCGTTGTGGTCTTTGATCTGAATTTTTTCAATATTCTCTTTTTCAGAAACTGTCTTTTTCAATTGTTCCTGCAATGACTCAAGAATGGATTTGTTACTATTGAGATGTCCGGAAATAGTGGAAATCTTTTCTTCCATTGAAACAACTTTTAGTTCATAGTGTTTCTTTTCAGTTTCAAGAAATGTAATTTTCTGCTCATAATCATTCTTCTCTGTATTATAATTTTCTTGAAGTGAAGCAAAGTTCACTTCAATTGCTTTGTGCTCATTTTGAAGATCTTCATACATGTCCAGGGAAATTCTAGAGTATGGCTCAGACTCCGGATCTCTATCAAATGATTTTCTGATTCTTGAAAAATTATCTTTTATCACATCAACATAAATGTGATTAAAGAAGACATTTGGTAATCCAGTTTCATCTCGCTCTGCGTTAAATATTTGATTTTGATCATAGTCCTTGAACATCAAATTGTCTCGCAATTTTTGGACTTTGGAGACATACTGATCTCTTCCAATACTAGTAGAAAAGATTGAAAATAAATTGGCTCGCGTGATTGGTGAATTTCTACTGCTGAAGTCGTACACAATGCCTAAAAGAATAGTCGCCATAGGTTCAATTAAAACATGACCGGTTGTATGATTGACCACATATAAAAGGGATTGGATAGTTGAAGATTCGTGTAGGAAATCATCCACAGCTTCAACATCATCATACAACCAAACTGAAAGCAACATGAAATAAGCAAGCGAAATTCTAGGATCCGTGTTTTTGAGGGAACGTGAAAGGTTACTTGAAAGTGATTGAATAACGGTAACAAGTTCTTCACCATTTTCCTCATCACCTATTGTTACTTGTCGCAGTTTATCTTTGATTTCAGTAGAGTCCTCGAATAAGTAAAGTAAAATTGAACAAGCAATCCAAGATTTGTATGGATTGATATTGAGGTCAGGATCATAGTCAACCAAAACAGAAATAATGTTAACAGACTCTGGAAATATATCGTAGGAAATCAACTGTTTGGAATGATTTACGTAGTTTCCATTACCATTACTGGTTTCTTCATTAATATCCGTAGAATTTGGACTCTCATATTGAATGGTAGCACCACTGAGTTTTCTGTAAGATTCGATCTGGTCTTCTAAAAACAAAACTTTTCCCTCGAAGTTGTTATAAAATGAGGATGTAAGACAGATAGCAGAAGCAATTCTGAGATCAAAACTGTGAACAGAAGATGGCAATAAGGCCCAGTTCAGTAAAGCTAAACAGACAGGAATAATAATTGGTTCTTTCTGGGCAGCTCTTGCAATGGATAAGTCAACATAAGGAACATCAATGGCTGTAAATTGTTGTTGAAGCGTTGAATTGGATCTTATCAAGTCTGCAGCAGTCAACAGAGCTTTGGATCTGATTTGAACATTTGAAAAAGATCCAAAAGCAAGTCTAAGAGTGTTCATAAGGATACCTGCATCTGATAATCCATGCTGATTTTGAGGAGTTCCTTCATTTCCATCTTTAATGAATAAACGACAGATTTCAAACAATTGAACTATATTTCTTGAGGATTGGTCGTCAATGTTGGGTGGGTTATGGGGATCGTTGTCTAAATTAAATAGCTCAGCAAGTCGAAGCATTGACGAAGTTTCTCTAAAAAGTTTTTGATTTGAAATATTGTATTCCAATAATGATGACATCAAATTTAAGCAATCCTCAACCATGGGTCCACCTAAAAGTCCACCTTCCTCATGAACAATATTAAACAGTTTATCATAAGTTCCTTCAAATGCAACAAGTTTCTGAATATCAACATGTCCCTCAGCCAATCTAGAAAGAACCAATATTGTTTCTATACAGTCAGTATTTTAGCAAGCCAAATAATAAGTCAATAAACCTACCATTTCTAATCATTTCACGATGATCATCAAGACAAGAAACAAGAGTCGATATACCTATTGGCAGCGAGACCACGCATTCCTGAGCTCTTTCCGGTCTATTAAGAATAATTGCAGCCAGTAATTGGAGAGTATAAAGCTTTATGTAAAAGTCTTTTGAACCAAGAAGAGTGATCAATGTTGAAATATTATCTTCTTTCTAGAATAAAGAAACAAAAAACAAAGCCAGTTAGTACTAAATCAAGGCCAAACATTACCATATTCAACAAGAAGAGAACATACCTGAGTGAATTCATCTGTTAACCAGAGGGCAATATAGTCTACAGGACCTTCTATAGTCAATGGAGAAGGATACTGACCATTGGGACCTTGAAACCTTCGAGCTTTTCGTTCTTTGATATCTTGATTATTGATTTCATTGTCCTGCCCTTTAATAAATAGTACAATAAGTGTTTCCAAAGTTGCACGGCAAGTTTCCTGATCTTCATTATCCCTCTGTAATGCTGAAATCAAGCCTCTAAGACCACCTGCTGCAACAGTCTCTCTATATTCACGACTGAAGCCTTTCAGTCCCAACACTGCTGTTCTTCTATCTTCAATCAAGTTTGAATGCAAGAGCCGATCACAAAGTTTTGTAATAGTTTCATATGCAGATTGCGTTTTCGGTTGTGCCTGGGATAAAATTCCTGAAAACATGTCCATCTTTGATAAAAAAGGATTCCACTTGATCCTCTAAAACGTAGCTAGAATTTTCCTGAGAAAATCTTTAAAAGATGTGGTTTCAAGTTAGTTACTGAATAGGCTACGAACAGAGAAGCCAGGTGGAAGAAAAATAAAGCGTTGAATCACGTGGAAGATCTAAACTAGATTAGGATGAAGGGCTGAATAGAGTTTTATGGTAGATTTAAACGAGAGACATTCGGGCTTAATCTGGATTTATATAAATAATATGTAGTTTTGGTAGATTAGATTTGTTTTGTAGGATTATAATGTAAAGCTGCAGCTTTGGGGTCTCTGGTATCTACTTTGCCATTCCAGCAATAGTCATCAAAACACTGTCTACAAAATTCAGTAGGAGTGAACTTTCCTTGACGTTCTCTTTCTCTTTGAATGACGGCGCAGGCGACACATTGATTCCATTGAGAGTCAGCCTTTTGATTAGCCAAATCAAAGCCATTTTGATAGATTGCATGAGCTTGATCTTGGTTTACTTGAGTTGAAAACATACTGATATTGGTGAATTGAGAAACGGGTTGGTTAGCAAGATAAAGAACAATTGGAGGGACACTACTGAAATCACCTCTTTGAAGAGTCTCTTTAGAAGCGTAGTCAGTAGCATAACAGCCAAATAATGTAGGTGTTGTAGTTAGTCCCAAGTTTACGAATGAGTTAGTATCAGGAACTTTGGGGAAAGGAACTTTGCTGCCAAAAGTAGGGTCTTGAGCACGTTTGGATGTCAAGACTAGAGAATTCCCGTTAGGCCAAAAATAATCAGTATCGTCAGAGGTATCTACTGAAATGATAAAGTCGA
The DNA here is from genome assembly GCA_003707475.1 of Geotrichum albidum. Lineage (NCBI taxonomy): Eukaryota > Fungi > Ascomycota > Dipodascomycetes > Dipodascales > Dipodascaceae > Geotrichum > Geotrichum albidum. Next base: position 387,753 of record PPJE01000002.1, on the reverse strand, counting down.
TGTTTCTGTCTTTTCTTAGCAAAGGCCAGTAAGCAACTCTTTCACCATCACCGCTACCATCGGAAAGACCTAAATAGTCAGCGCTGATGATATCATCAGTGATTGGTTTGACAGAAGGGTTTTGGAAATTTTTAAAGGGATTAGGATAAATTGTAGCAACATCAAAATCAACTGAGTCAAACATTGCTGAAGCTAAAGTTCCCATGCCAGCTCTAAATGAACTATCACTTTTTGCAGAAGTTCTAATGATGGTATTGAAAAGGTTTGAAGAAGCACCAACGATGTAACCAGCATTATCGTAACCAGTAACACACTTTCCACTCTTGACTTTATTATTGTCTACCTCAGTTCCGACATACTTCAATCTTGCAAAAGCGTGCAAGGAATGATCATAGGAACCAATTTCATAAGGAGTAATTTCATACAAAGTTGAATTAACTTTGATGTCCTTTGCTTTTGTATCTCTTCCTTTAGCTAGAATGACTGGGAAAGGAACTTGATAATTATGAAATGATTCAGATTGGACAATATCACCCCATTGAGTGGTACTTCCGTGATTATCACTATTATCAGGAAACAATTTGTAGGATAAAATTCTACCATACAAATCAGTTATTGAAACAGGATAACCGTTACCAAGTTTTTGGGTTAAATCAAGGCCAATTGTAGTCATGTAAGTGAATGAATTGAAAGGGTTGGTACCAGGGATAGCTAAGTTATTATTGAAGCGCCAAAGGTCTTTATTGTCCTTCATTGAGCTGACGGTGGGGAAATTATTGAGATACATTGAGCCAATGAGCCAAGAGCTACCTGATACACCAGCCATATGAGAGGATGCTTGCAACAATCCTTTCAAGCTGCTGTCTGATTTTTCACGGTTATCCATAGCTTGTAAAACACCAGCAGTGGTCATGAAGGCTTTAAGTCCACCAGCGGGGGCAGCAATACCAATATTAACACTTTTGTATTTCCCGTTTTTTCCAACAATATCATCTACATTGATTTCCGGGAGGTTCGCCTTGACAAGAAATTCTCTAAGAGCTTGATTTGTATTTTTCTGACGATTTTCCATGTATTGCAATTCAGTTTTAGCAATACTGTCGGCTGGTCGGACAAATCCTTTTGGACATTCTATTTGAGAAGGTCCGTAAGTTTTTCCGTTTGGACCAGCTGCAAAAACACTGGAGACAGTGGCGATTGATAATATAATGGATTGAACTTGAACCATTTTTCAACCTAGAAGTGTGGCAGTCAAAATATAATAGATTAAAATCACTTCGTTCTTTGAATAAAAGGGTATTACTAGCAGATATTTAAACATTTTTTGATTTAGCAGATCCATTTCATTAGAATCAAGTTAATTTAATGAGCTTAGTTATTAATTAATTTGACTAATTTCTACTGGTTTGGGGATAAGGATTAATTAATTTTCAAAAAAATTTGGCATAACATATTTTGCATAAATTAGAACCAAATTCCAATCATAATTATTGATATCCATAGAGATAACTTTTCTAATTATGCACTATTGATAGACTATTTTTTCAAGCTAGAATTAGAAAGATTGCTTGTACAATTTTAAAGGTTTCTGTAATGTCTCAATGAGTGGTATATCTATGCCAACTTGGGTAACAAAAGTCAATTCAAGTTTAAAAACGAAATGAATACTGGTGAAGATCAAAGTGTTCAATAATTTTGAAGTTTTAAGGAAATCCGAACTTGTGAAAGATATTTTGAAAAAGGGTTTGTGGTGGTGTTTTTTAGGAGGATTTTCGTTATGAATCAATTTTTAATTTTATTTATAATTTATTGAAATTTTTTTATAAATTCATTTTTTTTGATATTCCATTGACTTTTTATTGTATTATATTTGTGTTTTATTTATATTTCAATTATATTTCATTTGTACTTGATTTGTATTTCATTTATATTTCATTTATATTTCATTTGTACTTGATTAATATTTCATTTTTATTTCAGAAAAATTAGAAAAATTAGAAAAATTAGAAAAATTAGAAAAATCAGAAAATAAAATAGAAAAAATTACAATTATAAAATAAAATAGAAAAAAACAATACTTTATTTGTACTTTGTTAATATTTCATTTGTACTTGATTTTTAATTCATTTATATTGTACTTTATTTGTACTTTATTAATATTTCATTTTTATTTTATTGATAGAATATTTACATTTTATTGATATTTATATTTCATGTGTATTTAATCATAGTTATCTATCAATACTTTCAAGTATCTTTACATTTTTGTTGTTTATTTTAAATTCATGTATTCATATTATATTTCTACTTTTCTATATTTGTATATTCACATTATATTTCTACATTTCTATATTTGTATTTTCACTGGTGTGATCTATTTCATTATTTTCCATTTCTACATTTCCATATTCACATTTGGTCTATTTCATTATTTTCCATTTCTACATTTCCATATTCACATTTGGTCTATTTCATTATTTTCCATATACATAAATGACGTAAATCATTGAAATGCCCTTTACATGTCGCTGTCAGTAAATAGCGCTATCTTATAATGCACAGGAAGAGATGACCACTTTGCAGACTAATATATGATTGTTTCCAGAACAATGCGTTGTCTTAAATGATTGTTTAACATTTACAATCTCAAAAGATGCTAGCCGAAACACGATTTATTTTAGGATCAATTATAAGCATTATTTGATTCGTAGAAGAATTTCCGTGATTCAATGAAACACGGTGGTTACACTCTCACAACATGCGTTCTACTATTCTTGTGAACAGTATTGAATCTAAATAAGAAAACATGGTAAATCTATAGCAACCCACTACATGATGGCAAATATTCTACAACTAACAACTAACTCAAACCATCTCCACTAACTCAAACCATCTCTACTAACTCAAACCATCTTCACTAACTCAAACCAAACCATCTCCAATCATTAACTAACAACAATCCCCCTCTAAACTCACATCACCAGCCTTACATCACCAGCTCCTCGACGATCCGACCTCCGTATCCAAAATCGGTAATTCCTCAGTCATTCCTCTGTTACCAAATTATTGGCATTAAATTGATTGGCTGGTCTGTTTTATCGAGAGCTTCCTAACCCTGTATATGAGGCAGCAGTATTCTTGTGATTGACGACGTTAAAAAGTTACTTCGAGACATTTTTAGGCATTTTAATTTGCTTTTCTTTCTCTTTTTCTTTTCTCCTCCTACTTCAACACTATACCTGGATTTTAAAAATTATTTTCCTACTCCACCTGGACTCACTCTATTTCCCGATTATACCTGGTTTATATCTACATCTTTGGTGATCTATATCCGATTGTCAGTTTTTACCATCAATTAGCATCCTTTTGGTCTTTGTACTCTATTTTTTTTTTCACGCTCTCAAACTGAAACATTCTGCGCTTGTCTTTGAAAAGAATCGCCACTCCTATTCATATCTTTTGAAATGATCTCTAGAAACTTGTTAAGATCCGCTGCTTCGGGATCTTGTATTCTACGTGCCTCTGTGGCCTCCTCCGCAAGAATCTTGTTGACCAACCCTGCAAAGTCTCAAATTAAACAACAATCCCGACAATACCATCCTAAAGTCCTTGACCATTATAACAATCCCCGTAACGTTGGCTCAATGAATAAGAATGATGAAGATGTTGGCACTGGTTTGGTTGGTGCTCCTGCTTGCGGTGATGTCATGAAACTCCAAATTAGAGTAGATGAAAATGGTATTATCAATGATGTTAAATTTAAAACTTTTGGTTGTGGTTCTGCTATTGCTTCTAGTTCTTATGTTACTGAGTTGGTCAGAGGCATGTCTTTGGATGATGCTGTTAAGATCAAGAACACTACAATTGCTAAGGAATTGTCTCTGCCTCCTGTAAAGTTGCATTGTTCAATGTTGGCTGAGGATGCTATTAAGAGTGCTATTAAGGACTATCGTTCAAAGAGGAATCTTTCTAGTCCTACTCTTGGTCCTGATTCCGCAGCTACTAAAATTGCTAGTACCTCTGCTTAATCAATCATACATGTGCACTTTTGCAATCATCATTTACATCATAATGCTCTCATATAATCTGCTTTATTTTTATCTTTATTGTTTACCTGTTTATATTTTTCAACGCTACATACATTATATATCAATTATTTGATTTTTTTGGTTTGAATTGGTAGAGTTGGGAGGTGTTTTTTTTTCACAATATAGCTTTGTTCTAGATAATCCAAATCTGATTAGTCAAGTTCGGTTGGCATTGTCTCCGAGTTTCGGATCTGATAATGCACAATTTATTGCTACACTGGTCACTTGTTGATCCATCAAGTAAAAAGCAAAAAATTAAAAACGCGAAAATTAAAAAGCAAAAAAAGCAAAAAAAGCAAAAATTAAAAAATTCCGCAATTTTATGCATTTCCAAACTTGCAAACTTGCAAACTCATCACAGAAACTTCCATAGAAGCAGATACAGTTACAAAAACAGTATAGCCTACAAAACAGTATAGCTACAAAGCAGTATAGCCACAAAATTGATCCAGTTACAAAAACAAATATATTACAGAAACTTCCATTGAAGCAGATATAGCTACAAAAACAGGATAGCTACAGTACAGCTAGAGTACTAGAGTACAGCTACAAAACAGCTACAAAACAGCTACATAAAAGATTCAGTTACGAAAACAAAAACAGATATAAAACCTCACTAAAGACTTTAATAAAAATTATTTATTACACAAAAATCCCATTCAAGACACTTAAAAAATTAAGCCTTAAGTGCCATCAAACTGCCAACAAACGTCAAAATGAGTCTCGCACGGACTTCATTAATATCTTCAGGAACTAAGAAAATTAAAGCCCCCATCTTTCTGGCAATTGAAATAGCCAGCTTTGCATTCGCATAACGCTCTTCCTCACTACGACCAGGTGTAACCAAATCGTAATCAACATAACCTGGCTTGATTCCATTAAGAACATCCAACAAAAATAACCCAGTTCCAAGAGCGGGATCCTTAAATGAACGAACCGTAGATGACTTGCCTCCCTTGCGAACAGTTTCTTGTGCCCATCTTAAAATGTCAGTATCACTCAACTCTCGGCCATTCGAAGCCAACGACTTGAGAGTAAGAACAATATTGCGTCGCATAAGCTGCCAAACTAACCCTAACGTAAGAGTCTTTTGACCATCAGTAATATCGGCTCCTTCAATACCAACAAGAGAGAAATTATAAGACTTTCCAAGTTCAACTGCATAATTGGTATTCTCAACAGCCTTGAATCTGGACAACTCTGATTCACCAGATCGCTGATTAACATGGCGGGAATTGACTGACCCAGGTATCACCTTCTCATATGCTTGAAGCAGCACAGTACCATCCTTTAAGTCCTCAAACAAATTGTTAATAGCTGGATCGACATCTAGAGAATTCAACCACAATGTAAACACTCTAGCTTCCTTTTCTCCTTCAGCATCAAAATCTTCAATTTCAATCTTGTCATCCTCAGTAATAGGATCAAGTCCAGGGTGAGTGTTAAACAAATGTGCAACAAATGCAAGATTAAGTTTGGGATTACCAGCAACAAGCGCAGTAGGTGTCAAATACTTGCGAGCATCAATTTTCTCTGCATTGCTCAAAATTTGTTCAGCACGTTGCAGTAAATCCTTAGTATTCAAAGGATGTAGAGAACATTGTTCTGGAACTAATTGGTTGAGCAAAACTGTATAATTCTCACCATCGGCAACATCCTTTGAAAAGTTTTTAACTCTACGAGGCCAGTTAGCTTGCTTCAAGTGGAAATTGAACCAACGCAGCAAGATTTGCTCCGGAGGTAGACGCAAGAACTGTTCAAGTGTCTCGTCTTCTTCCAAAAGTCGGTACAATTCAGGATGAAGTTTGATATCAATTTTGCTAAGCAGACCTCTTCTAATGATTTGCCAAATCAAACCAAGAATCAAATGTTCTTTACCATCAATAATGTCTTCAGCGTGAACATTAACAACAACACAACCAATACCCTTTGCAGAATTAATGACAATGTTTGCGTTTTCAACCATTGTAAAGTTGTTGAGAGACTTTCCATTTTTAGGCTTGTTCAAAACACGAGTGTCAATAGTATCTGGAACCGAGTCGTTAATGAGTTTGGACAAGACAAGACCGTCTCTACATTCGTCAAAGATCTGGAAAGTGTCTGTAGGGAAAGGCAATCTGTCACCAATATCAGAATCTCCTGCTAAGACGCCATTAATGTGTCTGGTGAATTCTTTTCTTTCTTCTTCGTTAATAGTATGTGTGACACCTGAGGTAGAACCAGATACCACGATATTTGAAGAGGTTTGACGATGGCCTGGTTTGAAAGAGCTACCAGTGTCGGCACTGTCGCTAGTGGCACCGCCGCGTTTAGGGATATTTAGCAATGGCTTAGCCGGTGCTTGTTTATTTTCTCTCAGTTTTGCAATTAGTTCGACGTAATCTTCTAATTCGACACGGCCACTTGCATCTACATTGACGGATTTCAAAGTGTTTCTAATATCATCGTAAGAGCCTTCTCCAGAGTCGGATAGAGCAGTGACTACAGCTTGCTTTTCCAAGTAGCCCTTATCGTCGATATCCGTTTGGCGGAACTTTTCAATGAGGCCAAACATGTCTTCCTGCGAAATTGCAGGAAATTTTCTCTGTTGACAGTCAGTACAAGTTGTACTTGAATACATGAGTCCTACCTACCTGTAATTTGATTACTTCCATTATTTGCACAGTTTAGAGAGTAGAAAGAAGAAAAAAAATAAAGCAGAAAACCAAATAAAATTGCAATTAAAACCGTTGGAGCCTTGGTTTTTAAAGTGGTTGGTTCTTAATTTACAGTTTCAGACTAGCAATCATGCCTGGTTGACGTATTCAACATACTTACGATAGATGACATACTTTGTGGCAATGAAGCACATATAGTTGTTTCAATCAAGTATCTCAACTAATGGCAGCAAATCAGTCCGCGGCCACAGTTGTCGATGATATCGACGCCTCAGTCTTTGCGCTTCCTTCTCAGTCTTCAATCGAATGAGCCACGAAGACTCGTTTGCATACCCATCGCCTGTCAACTTGATTATGGCTTGATCCTTAAGGCTTATCAATTCAAAGTCAGATAGTGCTCTTTCAACGCTAACTTTGGACATTTTTGGCGGAAGACCAGATACTAAAACACACATTTTCCTACTCAATCCTGGTATCTCGTACAAAATAGGTGGATGAACTTTCTTTGTATCTTCCTTGACAAAAGAAAATGAAAGCGGGAAGCCACCCAGTTCAAGTCCTACACTCTCCTCTACAAACTTCTGCGCCGCTGTTCTAGTAGGAAATTCTAAATAGTAGCCAAACCATCGTATCAGCGTAGAAGGGTTTCTGTTTCTAAACAGCTGAAACTGGTCCAAAGCTGAATCATGCCCAGATATATCAGATCCTAAAAGTAGTTGTTCTTCAAGATGCTCTGAAGATTGCACAGAGAGCAGAGCTGTTAAGTCTGATTTTGTCACACTTAGCGATCCACTGTTCCAGTATAAGATTCTAGACGACTTTATGGGATCATCCAGTAGAGAAAAGATATTCATATTGCGGGACAGAGTGTTTGTTTGTTCTGTACTACCAGTTGATACTGGAGGCAACGATTTACTTTGTTGATCTACAAATTCAGTGAGTTTCAGCATGAAATCATCATTTTCAAATAACGATGGACCAACTGTCAAATCTTCTTCAGGCTTGAAGTATTTGAGTTTCTTCTGTGAGAACAACTGTTTTGACAGATCCCATAGCTCTTTATTCGTATATGCACCATCATGAAGCTGTAACAACTGTTTACTACCGCTGAAGTGTCGTTTCGACCATATCTTAACACTCAGTCCTCTGTTCATGTTGTTATTAGAGAAGCCTGAAAAGAATCACGTATGAAATTTTTACACAGAGACTGGGTAAGGTGTCGCTCCTAAAAAAGAAAGTTCTATTTATTTTCAAATCTACAACTCATTCTATATACGCCATCTCTACAATGACTACAAGACGTGTTTCTTCATGGAGAAGTAGTAAGGATGTTCCGTTCACACCGGGTGACGTGAAGCCTATTGGATCCCACCTCACTACGCAAAGCCCAAGCTCGTCAACCCTCGCAATCAGCCCAATGACACACACAATCAACTCCAGCGGAGGATTCATAGATCACAATATAGGCAGTGAAAGTGCCCATCTCGATACGCCTAGAGCAGGTAAACCTGCTGCGCAACCTCTCTCCCAGGTAGACCGTTTGAGATTGTGGAGGCACGACGCCATCATGCAACATCATTACCATAGCGCAGAATATATTGGAGACAAAATTCTAGCAATCACAAATGATCCTAATGATGCTTTCTGGCTAGCTCAAGTCTACTATCTCAGCCAGCAATACACTCGAGCAAGGCAAGTTCTACTGAGGCAAGAACTCGATCGAAGCGTGTCTTGTAGATATCTAGCTGCTCTTTGTCTAACAAAAATGGGAAAATGGGATGAAGCTTTGGCGATTTTAGGAGACAAGAATCCGTTCCAAGGAACAATTGCATCAAAAGTTAAAAATCAAGATGGTGGAATCAAATTAGAAGCGTCAATGTGTTATTTGCGAGGTCAAATATATACATATCAAAATAATTTTGACCGGGCAAAAGAGTGTTTTAAAGAAGCCGTTCAGGTTGATGCAAAGTGTTTTGAAGCTTTTGACCAATTGATTCGTAGCAATCTACTGACGCCTAAAGAAGAATGGGATTTTGTTCAATCGTTGGATTTTATTGAAAGTGCTGATGATAATGCTGAGCTTGTTAAAGCGCTTTATACTATCCGTTTGGGAAAATTTGAAAATTTAATAGCGTATAAAGAAGCTGATGCATTACTAAGAGATACATATGATTTGGAGGATAATGGTGATATTTTACTGAGTCAAGCAGATTTACTGTTTGTTCAGTGTAAATTCAAAAAGTGTTTAGAGCTCTGTGAGAAGATTCTTAAACAAGATCAATTCAAGTTTTCAGTCATGCCAAATTATTTATCTTGTTTACATGAATTAGGGCGAAGAAATAAATTGTTTCTTGTAGCTCATGAACTTGCTGACAATCATCCAGAAGAACCTGTCTCTTGGTTAGCAGTTGGTATATATTATCTTACTATTGGGAAAATTCCCGAAGCAAGAAGATTTTTTAGTAAATCTTCCATGATGAACCCTTATTTTGGTCATGCTTGGATAGGATTCGCTCACACTTTTGCAGTCGAAGGAGAACATGAACAAGCTATCTCAGCATATTCCACAGCAGCTCGACTATTTCAAGGCACTCATTTGCCTTCTTTATTCTTAGGCATGCAACATTTACAGTTGAATAGCTTGACTTTAGCAGAAGAGTATTTGCAAACAGCTTACACTGTGTGTAATGCTGATCCATTGTTGCTGAATGAGTTAGGTGTTGTATTTTATCATAAAGATCAACTAAAAATTGCTGAGGACTACTTCATTCAAGCTCAAAGAGCTGCTGAAAAGCTTGACAGTGATCCTAGAGGTTGGTTATCAATTAAAGCTAATCTTGGCCATGTGTACCGACGTTTGTCAAAATTTGACGATTCTCTGAAATATTTCGAAGAAGTTCTTCGAATTACTCCTCAAGATGCAAACATTTACTCTGCCATGGGATTAGTACAATTGCAGGCTGGAAACATTATTCCAGCAGTTCAAAATTTTCATGAGGCTCTAGGAATCACTCCAAATGATCCTGTTGCAGCAGATTTGTTAAAGAGAGCCCTTGAAGAAACAGTTGATAGAGACTTTGATGACATCTTGGAAAACAATAGTTTATTTGAACGGGAGCTACAAAATATGGCAAGTAATAATGGCATATTTGACATTTTGGAGATTCCTGATCAACCAAGTCAAATAGCTAGTGGAGGAACTGCAGTGATACATTATTATGATGATGGTAGTGACGATGGGTCGCAAATGGAGATGTCAGATTAAATTGGTTATGTGAGCCTATTAATTCAATGAATAAACTAATGAATCAATGTAAACAGTAAAACTTTGAACCGCGTAGTTATCAATTTATATCATGAAAAAAAGCGTTACGAGTTCCTCAAGAATAAATAAAAAAATTGTAATTCAAGAATTATATTGTCAAAAAAAAAAAAAAGTAGAATCAATCATAAGACAGACCTTCAAATCCTCTCCAAGCTTCCCTGATAAGTTCCCACTTTTCATGACTATTGAGTGGACTTTTGGTATTGCTAGTTGATTCTTCTTTTTCAACTATAACATACTTTTCCCACTTACAATTGGTGATCCAAACAACAATAACAGCATCATCGGATGACCAGCCCAAAATACCTTTAGTATTATCAACTCTGCAAGAAGCAAAACTCCATTCAGATGAAAAGTATCGAGGCATAAAAGGAACTTTACCTAGTAAATGACGACGATTTGTTGATGATAGTGTTTGTGTGTCGAATACATGTAAAGTGTTTTTATCTGATAGAATAGCTAAACGAGTTGATGAAGGTGAGAATGCCATTGAATAGATTATGGCACGATCTAAACCTCTTCGAAATTCATGTAAAAGCGCTGTACTATGAGTGGAATGTAATCTTATGATTGTTCCCATATCACTAGCACTAGCTATCACTCCACCGTTAGCATTCAGAGCGAGACATCTTACAGGACCTTTATGAGCTCTAATGATTGTAACCAAAGCTTTATGACCAGGATTGACTGTAGGAGAATTTCCTCCTAATTTTGTCGAGACATCAGAGTTATTATTAACACCTTCAAGCGTAATTATCTGAATCTGACCTTCAGTTCGCGATGGAAACGCCAGTATATTTCCTGCCAGTACACCTAAGCCATTTGGATTTTCCGCCGTTTCATAAGAAGCAATCTTAGTTGGAGGAGACGAAAATGCGTAAACATGTACATTTGTTAATAGAATAACAATGATATGAGTCCTTGACAACAACACATTCAAGACCGGTGATAAGAACTCTAACGACAGTGCCGGTTTTCTCTTCAAATCATCCCAAATAATAACTTTATTTTGAGGAAACTTGGGGTTCCTACCACCGCCTACCAGGGCTAAGTAGTTCGTTCTATGCAGCATTTGTGCGACGCCTATGCCTCCATTGGAGCTCGGCGATGAAGTTGTAGTTGAGTTGGTCCCGTCAAACTCACGTTTAACGTTCAATTCCATGGGATCCGTATTGTACACTCTAAATCCTGTTTCATAGGCAACTGCAAAGCATCCAAGATCTTGATTAAAGGATGCATAGAGTAGGTTGTTTTTGGACTTGTCAAGATGTTCTATTGGTTTCTGATTGCTCATTCTATTAATGTCTTCTATAGAGGTGTCTCTAATTGATTTTTAGGAACGTCAAAATCAAGCCTTCTAAAACAAAACACCCAGGGTTTGGAGTGCCCAAACACAATTTCAATCATGTGATCAGTTAGATAAGCCATGACATGAACTAACATGATGGTTCTGTGGGATTGAGAGACTGTATAGTATTATTGAATAAACTGGTTTGTAATAAACTTATTAAACGGCAAGTCCAGTCAAGCATTGAGAAAGATTAATACAATTATTATAGAAGATACATATTATTACAGAGAATGCAATTTATTACAGAGAATATATTTAATTATAGAGAATACAATCTATTATAGAGAATATATTAATTATAAAGAGTATATTAATTATAGAGAATATATTAATTATAGAGAGTGTATTAATTATAGAGAATATATTCAATTATAAGGAATTTAGTCAATAGAGAATACATTTGATATTATAGAATGCAATCTATTATAAAGAAAACAATATATTACAGAGAATACAATATATTACAGAGAATACAATCTATTACAGAAAATAAAATATAGTACAGAGAATACATTCAAATACAGAAAATACATTCAATTACAGAAAATACAATTTATTACGAAGTACACAATCAATTAAAAAGCACACAATCAATTACAAAGCACACAATCAATTATAGAGAAAGCTGAGATTACGGCAAGTCTAATAATTTTTTAAAAAAGTTTAGTGGTATAGTTCTCGCTTAGGGTTTTTCAAACTAAGACTAAACAATTTGGAACAGTTTGACTTAAAAGAATCCTCGGGTTTACGAAATGTTTTAGTCGGATCAAATCTTTGAACTGATTCTTGCCCTAACTAAACAATTTCAGTTTGACAGTTTCTTGGCTTTCTAGGAATCTTTCTATTATATCTACAAACCAGGCGTTGCTGATCTTTCAGTTGTTGATTTGATTTTTCAATTTCAAGTGTTCGTGAATTGTTGCGGGGGATGTTACAAAAAGCATAAATTAAAGTTCATATTAACGCGCGGTGATAAGTATTTGTAAACATCTCCTTAAATATTGCAGCACTATTCCTAAATTTTGCTCAACATTGAAACGATTTTTATCAGAAAAAGATGGTTTAAATAGTAAATTAAAAATTTACAGGGCTTATATTGTCTCATATTTCAGCAAATTCCTTCAAATACTTTCAACCAATATTTCTTGCCAATAAATTCGCATGTACTTTCTTATTCCAAGACCATTTGAGTTTCATTGATAAACCTTCTTGATCCATCTATATATATACCCTACGATATCCTTCCACCTACAAGTAATATATTTGAAAGTGTATACTAATCAATACAAAAATCAATCATGGCTACTTATGAATCTGTTACTTTGCCTAATGGTACATGCTACAATCAACCAACTGGATTATTTATAAATAATGAATTTGTGAAATCTAAAGGAGGAAAAAAAATTTCTGTTGAAAATCCATCTCTTGAATCTGAAATTACACAGGTTTATGAAGCCAATCAAGATGACATTGAAGATGCAGTTAATGCAGCAGAAGAGGCATTTGAAAAATGGGGATCTGGAGACCCTTCCCTGCGCGGTAAACTTCTTCTAGACTTGGCTTCAAAGTTTGAAGAGCATTCTGATATATTGGCTGCAATTGAGTCTGCTAACAATGGTAAGCCCTTTACTCATGCAAAAGGTGATGTTCAATTCGCTGCAAGCTGTCTTAGAACATATGGTGGTTGGGCCGATAAACTCTATGGCGATGTTGTAGACACTGGAAATACCCATTTCAATTTCATTAAAAGAGAACCAATTGGCGTTTGTGGTCAAATAATTCCCTGGAATTTTCCACTACTCATGTTTTCCTGGAAAATTGGCCCTGCTTTAGCTGCTGGTAACACAGTTGTATTGAAAAGTGCTGAATCAACTCCACTATCTGCTCTATATGCCGCTCACCTCATCAAAGAAGTAGGATTTCCACCAGGTGTGATTAATGTCGTCTCAGGCTTTGGAAAAACTGGTGAATACATAACCTCCCACATGAGAATTAAGAAAATTGCTTTCACTGGCTCTACTGCTACTGGCCGTCATGTAATGCGAGCTGCTGCTGCTTCAAATCTCAAGAAAGTCACACTTGAGCTGGGTGGAAAATCACCCAACATTATTTTCAATGATGCGAATATTGATAAAGCTGTTGAATTTGCTAATCTAGGCATTTACTTTAATTCTGGAGAAGCATGCTGTGCTGGTTCTCGTATTTATGTTCAAGAGAAAATTTATGACAGCTTCATTGAGAAATTCAAAGCTCGTGCCGAGAAAAATGTCATTGGTGATCCTTTTGACGTCAAAACATTCCAAGGACCTCAAACTAATCGCGTCCAACTTGACCGTATTCTACAATACATTAAAGAAGGTGTGAATCAAGGAGCCAAAGTTGTTACTGGCGGTAGGAGAATGGATAGAAAAGGATATTTTATTCACCCCACAATTTTTTCTGATGTTACTGAAGATATGAAGATCGTTAAAGAAGAAATCTTTGGACCTGTTGTCACTGTTTCAAAATTCAAAAAAATTGAAGATGTATTAAAAATGGCAAATGACACAGAATATGGTCTTGCTGCTGGTGTTCATACAACTAATCTTGACACTGCTCTTCATGTTGCTAACAAGCTTAAAGCTGGTACTGTGTGGGTTAATACTTATAATGATTTACACTTCAATGTGCCTTTTGGTGGCTATAATCAATCAGGTATTGGTCGTGAACTTGGCAAAGAGGGCATCATTGAAGCTTACACTCAAGTTAAGTCTGTCCGCATCAAGTCTGGAATCTGATAAATGGATTTCAGTATAAATGTGGATATATCGATATCACAGAACTTAAATACTAGAAAAATTTAAATTTTTAATATAAAATAACAAATTAAATTATAAAAATTTGAATAATATGAAGCAACTACAAAAGACTTGAACTTGGTGTGAATTTCTTACGCGAGAACTTCGAGTAAGTTTCAGAGGGCCGTTTTCTTTTATTTAAAACTGCAGTGTCTGTTATTCTTTTTTTCTTAGGAGAAGGCGAAATTTCTACAATAACAGGATTAATTGCAGAATTAGCAAGTGTAGAGCGTTTACTGATAGTAGGAAGTACATTAGAATTTTTTGTCAGTGAGGAGCTTTTTCGAGTTCTTCCAGAAACCGTTTTTGAATCAGGTTGTAAAGTGGATGAAGATTTTTGTTCTGGAGATGAAGGTTTTTCCGATGTGATCTGGGTGGTACGAGCAGATTTGGAAGTAGAGGCTGAAAAATTTGATGTTTTGGAATTTTGAGAACGTGAGACTGTGCTTGAAGCTTTTCCAGCTTTTTCAACAGGCTTTGCTGTAGTTATTGGAGTTGTTTTACTAGTTGAATTGGTTGGTATGCTTGATTTGGTATTTTTGGTGGCCGCTGAAGCTTTACGCGGTCTACCTCGACGCTTTGGAGGTTCAGGATCCAAATCTGATGATTCTTTTTTCTGTGATTCCTTTTTCTGTAATTCTTTTTCTGGAGAGCTTTCAAAATCCCATTCGTCTTTTTCTGATTTCATTTTAAGAGTTGAGGTAGATTGCATAACTGTGACAGACTTTGAACTAGATCTAGTTTGAGCAGGGTTTAAATTGATCATAGAACTATCGATACCATCATCTACATTTTTGCTTGTTAATTTCTGCTTTATTTGCTCATGGTCAACCTCTTCTTCTTCATCAAATAGATTAATTGCCCGATTTGCTGAAGAAGGAATAGCTGAAGCACTTCGCTTAGTTTTAGCACTTGATGTTAGAGTTCTTATGGTTTCTGTGAGTCCACTATTACGAAAAGTAGGTGTCTCTTTAGGAGTAGAGGTATAGATATGTGGCTGTTGCTGAGTAGTGCTTGATGGTGTTAAAGTATTTTGTGCTTGAACATGAAGCCCTTTAGGTACCACATTTCCAGTAGTTTCAGACTTAACTTTGACGTCTTGTAAAATAGATGCTCTATTAGATGAACTTTTGGTTGGTGAAGCAAAAGATAATTTTGGTTTAGTACTATTCAGATCAACGTTTTCTTTCAAGTAACCATCACCAGCTTTTTTTTCTTTTTCCTCATCGCTTTCTTCTCCATTTACTTCAGTTTCTTTGATTTCTAGTGCCTTGTTCAAATAGTTATCAAACTGGGACCTAGAACTTTGTAGTTTTTCCATCACCTTTTCGTATTCTTCTATTTTCTGTTTTAATTGTCGATTTTGGATTCGTAGCTTTTTATTTTCAGCTTCAAGAACTGGATTTCGCGCAGAAATCGTTGATCTTCGAGAAAAAATGGCAGACACTCTAGTAGCACTATTACTAGGAGCGTTTGAGACTCTTGCCATTTTTGATAAATGCTTGCAAAAATGTGATTTTAGATCAGGATTAAATTATAAGAAATATGGACAGGGAATACAATATAAACACATTCCCAAAACGGACTGTAGCCCGGAAAAAATAAACAAACCTTTATCACGTGAATCACTCTGAAGTTTTAAACGCGTTTTTTGGTAGTACCTAATTAGAAGACAAAACTTATCGATATATTGATCTTTGCAAACTAAGCTCAACTATACATATTTCACGATAAATTTCTAATTTAGACAAACTTTGCAAAAATATGAACAGAAATCAGCAATTGGCTACAAAACTTGTAGAAAAACAAAAGGAACTACAGAATTTGATCCAACTTCAACAAATGTCAGCTTCACTTGTTCAAGAGCTAGAAATGTTGGAGGAACGATTAGGTAAATTAGCAGGTGGAACAGAGGCAGTAGCACTTGTTTTACAAAATTGGGGAAGTATTACGCGTGCTCTAACTCTTGCTTCTTGTAAGTGCCTACTGAAATCAATACGTTCTTTAACTGACCTTTTCTAGCAAATGTAGCAGCGATACAAGAAGTAGATTACGAAGATAGAGAAAATCCTCCTTTACCTGAAACTTTGGTGAGAATGAGACTCGATGAACAACTATAAGAAAATTCTTTACTATACATTTCAACGACACTATCTTATGCAAGATCACGAAAAACATCATTAACTAAATATCAATCAACATCTTTTATTAAAGATATCTTACTCCATTTCAACATCTTCAATTTCAGTTGCATATCTGATTTGTTCCACACCATATTGTTGTTGAACTTTTCCATAAATACCTTTACTCCATTTGCTAAATCCATATTGAGACACAAGCTTACGGATCACAGCACCTTGAGTGTAAATTTCATTTTGAATACCCTCCAATTCACTGAAGCTGGCAAAAGGGTAACGAGGCGACAATGGTTGGAAAGAAGCATCATAAATAGATTTCTCAGGATCAAGGGCAAACTTTTGACAGTTTTCCTTTTCAACATCTTTACAGGTGTTAGTTTCAGAAAAAGTTGGAATAGTTGACATAAACTCACCATTATCAAATAATGCTGCTAATGTTTGATAATACAAAGTTTTTTCAGTTGTCTTTTGAATAACAGCATCAGATTTATTATTTGTACCGACTATTTTCACCCAGCTAGATAATGTTGTTAGTTTTAGAAAATACTTGAAATTCTTTTGACTTACTCATCTCTTAAAAACAATCGATTCCATACAAGTTGATAATTGAGATGGAGTTGTTTTTCAGATAATTTTGTTGTTGAAAAAGATAGTAATTTGAGCGCAAGATAGAAATTGAGGTTGAAGCTGGTGTCTTTTGTATCCACAAGAGTCAAAAAATCAATCAGTTCTTCCACGGAAAGAGTTTGTCTTGATGTGAATCGATTAACTGCTCTTTCAAAAACAGAAACTAGATATGTGAACCCACTTTCAGTAAGGTTTTTAGTCATTGCAGGCATGTTGACTTTATTTCCAACCATATGAGATTCAAGTTGATTTTTAACTGCTTCTTGTACTTCCGTCAAACAAATTTCGGACTGAATTTTTTCTAATGAGGTGACGGAAAGTCCATCTGTAGATTCCGAAGCAGCCAACAAAGCGCTTAGCTTAGCAATACTCAGCATTACACTTTTATTAGATGATTCTTTTTCTTTTCCAGCAGCTTGTGTCAAGGTTTGAGCAGCTTCCTTGTATTTTCCAGCAGAAATTTCATAGATCCAAGATATGCGTTTGTGTTTACCAGAACTGAAAAAAGTTTCCAAATGATTATTGAATTCAGGAAATTGTGTTAGTAACGACTTCAATTGCTTTTTCTCAATGTAATATTGATAGAGAACTTTAGCAAAATCATATCCAAAAAGATCTAGATATTCTCTTAGTTTCTCAACTAAGCCAAGTGCTAATATGGTAGACAAACCATTTTTGCTTTCTTCGGCAGATAAATCATTAGCCAAAATTTCGGCTAAAGATCTGTAAATTCGATAAGTTTCAGCAATATAACGTGCTTCTAGTTTATAACCCGACTTTACCAAAATTCGCATCCAACCGTCACGTTTTTCTTCGTAAGCTAAAGTGAGATCCTCACTTTCTTTTCTCGCAGAATCAGTTCCAAGTTCAGCACATCTCTTGATCAAATTATTGTACAGTTCGCAGAGAATTGTGACCAACTGAACAAGTTGTTCTGAAATTATCTGATAACTTGGGTCTTGCTCAGTAAGAGATCCAAGTTTTTTAATTGATACAGAGTATTGAGATTCGTAAGCGTTGAGCAAATTTGTATTATCTGTCCATGTAGAAACGAGACTGATATCTTTTTCAGTCAAATTGAAAAGTTTTTCCGCAGCTGCTTTTCTAACATTAAAAGTGCCTTCGTAAAGTGCAATAATCAGAATATGATTGACTTGTTCAACTTCACCTTTAGTCTCGCCAAATTTGGCAACAGCTATCAACAGCTCAACCAAATTATCCACGTTGTGAATGAAGAAAGCTCTAATTGCATCACCCTCAAACGATGAATTTTGAGCCTGACCAGCAATAACTGTACTAAGAACTGGAACAGAATCAGGGTTTTTGGTAAGATATTCATCGTAATGAGCCCAAAGTAATTTGGCAGCATAGAGTTTTTCCACATCAGACAATAAATGTAATCTTGCTTCTTTACCTAAAACTGTTGAAAAATTGGAAGAATAATAATCCAATAAATGCTGCAATAAATTCCACCGCAATTCAAGATGATTTGCAAGTGATGGAAACATGGGAGGGAGATATGGAGAAGTACTGTTTATGATTTCTTTGCTAACTTCCAAAAAAGCGTTCTCAACTATCTCTTTACTGAAATTGAATTCCCTTCTTGATTCAAAATCTAATGGATTGCTGTGTTTATCCCTATGACTATAGAACACTGCTTGCTCAATTCTAGTTTTTGCAAGTTCAGGTTCTAATTCTAATAAGCCTTCAACAGAAATTTTTTTACTTTTGTATCTCTCAACTCGAAGTACACCAGAATTTCTAGTAATGATGATAACACCAGCAAAACGAACACTTTTGCCATTTCGCTCAATTTCGTCCTCAGTTCCAAAAGAAACAGCTTCAACGCCAGGTAAAAATGTAATTATATCTTCCCATCTGCGAATAAGCTGTAAATCAGATGCTGAGGCGTTAGGAAGAGCATCAACCAAAATTACAGCTTTAGAAAATAAGACAAATAAAGTACTGTATGGCTTTGGAAGAAGAAGTTGTGGTCTAACAGATGATGTTGAAGTAAAAGTCTGAATTCTGTGAGTTGAGACAATTTCCAAGTTTTTACCTGTTGAAGTAAGGGTAAAGAGGGTATAGTAAATCTCATCAACAGTGGAATCATTGACAAATGAAGTCAAAATATAGACTAAATCTTCAGCATCATTGAATTCAACATCGTGAACTTTGAATGTTTCAGCAACTTGTGGATACAAAGAAGATATGCTGTTTATCATAATGTCTTTCAAATTCTCCTCCAAAATGAGTCTCGATTGGCCATTCCTATAGCAATTCCATATCAGAAGATTTCCTTGTTCAGTAACAAAAAGAGCTTGTCTTTCATCACGACTGGTTGATTTACCTGGCTTGATTGAAACAATATCCCTTCTAGAGCTTGCTAAAGTAACAGCACCTCGAATCGAGGCCAAAAGCCCTGGAAGAAAACCTCTCATAGTCTCTGATTGTAAAGAAGGTCTACCAGTTGTATCTCTGTATGTTAATAGAATAAATCTACCTGAAGAAGTAGTTGCAACAATTCCTGCTGGTTCAATATTTCGTAATAATTCAATCTTTTCTGAAGAATACAATTTGACAGTGTGTGTAATATTCTTCTTTTTGTGTAGCAGATCATTGGCAAGAGCACCTCCAACGCTTTCCCAGTATGATACAATTCCAGTTTCAATACCAATGGTGATCAAACCAGGCTCTTTATTTCCAGCAATGGGTGATACTAGGACGCCAAACACAGAAGAGCCTGGTGATGTAAAAACATGATTTTGGGGGATTTGATCAGGAGCAGTATACTTCCAAACATGAGCTGTAGAATTACAAGTAACTAACGCATAATTTGTATTTTGATTGATAGAGCCTGCAATTGACGACAAATTACTTCTAAGAACAGCAGGAAAAGCTGGTAGTTTAGAGACACAATATTTGGCATTTTTGGTCAACTCAATGACTCCATCTTTAGTATGTTGCTGATAACTAGGCGAACCAGTTGTTACCGATGATTGTTCCAATGTAGCACTGCTAAGTCGACTAGATTCTCCACTTGATAACGGATCTGTAGATTGAATGTTTCTGAAATTCGATTCTTCTTGTATCATTGTTTGTCGTTGTTGAATATTCATAAAACAAACAAACCAGAAGAAAATTCAAAAATTCAAAATCAAAAAAGACCCTAACCCATCAAAACTCCCAACCGCTGAAAATTTCCAAAAAGTTGGAAAAAAAATTTTGGATTCGTGAAACTTTTCTTGTTTGAATTGAATCATATAGAGCTCTGACAATATGCTACAGTCTGTGTAAGTATCTATAAAGTTGATGATTAAAACATGGCTAACAGTTGTGCTTTAGTAAACCAAAGAATGCTCGTTCCAAGCGTGCTCTTGAAAATAAAGAGCCCAAACTTGTCGAAAATGTCAAACAAGCTCTATTCATTCCAGGAGCCAACAGCAACCAGGTGCTTCATGATGCCATGGTAGACTTACATGCTTTGAAAAAGCCTGATGCAAAGAGATTTCAAAAGAAGAACGACATCAAGCCTTTTGAAGATGTATCTTCACTCGAATTCTTCTCTGAAAAGAACGATACATCACTTCTTGTCTTTGGATCACATAACAAAAAGAGACCTAACAATTTGACATTTGTTAGAACTTTTAATTATCAAATTTATGATATGATTGAGCTTAAGCTTGACCAGTACAAATTTCTTAAAGATTTCAGAAAAACCACTTTCAGCATAGGTATGAAGCCCATGTTTGTTTTTAACGGACCTGCATTCGACTCAAATCCTTCATTTATTCATATCAAATCACTTTTCTTGGACTTTTTCCGGGGCCAAGTTCTCAAAGGCTTGGATGTTGCTGGTTTACAACATATCATTTCAGTTTCCACTGATGAAGTAGAAGAAGATAAGCCTCTTCCCAAGATTCACTTTAGAGTCTACCTTTTGAAGACAATCAGAGGTGATTCACCAAAGTTGCCTCGTGTTGAGCTTGAGGAAATTGGTCCCAGATTTGATTTTATTGTTGGTAGAGAGCAAACTGCTAGTGCTGAAATGGAGAAAGAAGCTTTCAAGACTCCTCGTGCTCTTGAAGCCAGAAGTAAAAAGAACATTGAAACTGATGCCATGGGAGATAAGATTGGTCGTGTTCATGTTGGTAAACAAGATCTTAATAAGCTTCAAACTAGAAAGATGAAGGGTTTGAAGTCTAAATTTGATCAAGTACAATCTGATGATGAAGGTTCAGAGGATAATTATGAAGATGCTGATGAAATGGTTTCTGAAATTTCAGCAAAGAAAGTTAAAACCAAGTAATGTATTTATTCTAATCAATTAAAGACAACAGAAAGACCAGAATTTAGAGTTAAAAAATATAAACCAGATTTGATAGATTCTAGAGACATGATTTAGAGATGAGATTTAGATACATGATTTAGAGATGAGATTTAGATACATGATTTAGAGATGAGATTTAGATACATGATTAGAAAAGATGAAATTTTAGATTGGAGATGATGGAATTTGGTGTTGACAGGATCTGGAAGACTGATTTTGACTGATTTTGGAAGACTGACTTTGACTGATATTGGAAGACTGATTTTGAAAGATCATTTAGAGCTTCCGTGAAATTTAATACACAAGAGCTAAAGACAGATTATACTAACTAGAAATAAAATAGAAAATTTATAAATGACATTTAAAGAGAAGTTCGTTGCCTTTGCTTTTTGTTTTCAATCAATCGCAGCAAGTTACGTAGAAGCATAGCAATTGTGACTTTACCAATTGAAGGAACATATAAAGATGCATGAGACTTGACTTCTGGATCAAAATTTTTCTCACTTGAGAAACTCACACAAACAGCACCATCTTTAAGATACTCAACGGGGAATTTGTAAGAAGGACTGGGAACACCAGTGATAACAACATCAGATTGACCAACAGCTTCTTCAAGAGTTGATTCAACTTCAGCAACAAGATGTCTCTTATGCTTCAAAGCTTGACCTCTAGTAAATTTCTGAATGCCAGTTACATCAACTGAAAAAACAGTTGCACCATCATTAGCTAGTAAAGCAGCCAAAGGACGACCAACAATCTCACTTCTATTGACAACAGTAATAGTTTTACCATAAAGTCTATTACCATAAGGAATAACTGAATTGTAAACTCCCAAATACTCGAGGATTTTAACAACAGCCAATGGAGTACAAGGTAAAATACTTTTTTGAGTTTCTTCGTTATCCAAATATCGCACGTTGTGATACATGTTTTGAATGTACAAATGGCTCAAGCCTTCAACATCTTTTTCTTTGGAAAGAACTTGTTGAAGATACTGATCTTGACCACCACCAAATACTGGGAAATATACCATAATACCATCTACATCATCATCATCATTAGCAGCAATGATAGCTTCTTCTAGATCTTCACGATCTAATACACGTAGCTCATAAGTAAAACCAGACTCTCGAGCAGTTTTAGCTGTCCAGTCAGCATACAATTTAGCAGCGGGATCAGAATTAGCCAAAAATCCAACGAGTACTGGGGATCTTTTTAGAGCTTCAGCACCTGTTTTAACTTCTTCAATAAAAGGTTTGGCAACAGTGCCAGCGAGCAAGGTTTCTAGAAATATTAGTATTTTAAGATATATTACCAACTCAACACATACTACAAGTAAGAGCAGACATGATTAGGATCGTTTATTCAATAGTTTAACCATTTTCCTTCTTTTGAAAGCTCCTAAAAGAAGAAAAAAATTATTCACGGACAAATTTAAGCTTAACACAATTTTACCCTGCTCGGAAAATCAAGGTAAAAATTTGCGAATATGGACTCAAATCTCGTTGAAAACGAGCATACAAAGAAGAGTGACCATGGTTCGTGATATTTCGCTCAACAGCCAAAGTCTATTGGTCTATAAGTTTAATATAGCAAAGCCTTACTTTGTAATAACAACGTCAAGTAGTTTCCCACAATCATAAGAATCACCAGTCATTAAATCAATAACACAAAGTCCTTCTAAAGAATATTGTCCGGTAACAAGAGCAAGCATGCTTATTTCTGTCTCGTAACAAGAGTGTGGCTGTAGCGGACCTATCCGAACATCGTTAACTAAACTAACGATTCCCAAGTTTCCGGCAGTTGAAAAATGCTGAGTGTCTTCATACAATTTTAGAAGTTGAGGCCGATCAAGAACAGGAGAAATTTGAGGTTTGGCTGGTTCCTCTGTAGGAGGTAATACTTGACTTGCTCTGAATCCTTTATCTGGTGGTTGAATATATAGCGTGAAATGTTTAGTTTGTTGAGACTTATTGATAGCAAACACCTTCCATTTAAAAACTTGTCCTACTTTCACCGCACTAGATCCCGAAAAACTAATGGAAAATCCACTAGGCTGCTGGGTGCTTGAAGTGCTAGGTCTGAGGTCTACTGGAGATGCATTAAGAGAAGCATTTTTGAGGGAAGTTGAACTTCCAACTCGGCTAATTTTGAAAAGTTTCTTCACTGCTCCTGAAGCATTGCCAATAGCTACTGGAGTAGACGGTGCTGAAGTATTTGGAGTGACACCGAAATCAACAATCGTATCCCATTTTGTTGAAACCAAAGGTCCAATTTCTTCAAAGTTTAGTGTAGCATCATTTTGACGAAGAGATGACTCGTCAATTCTAGTCAACACTGGAACTGAATTGAGTACAATGGTGATTGGCTTTACTCGAGTTTGCGGGAGTCCAGCATCGGCGTGGTTCAAACGATAAGCCATGGAATAGTTCTCTCCAGAAGACAACCACAAGGGAAAGTTACAATTTCCAAATAAAACAGCCGACCCAGCCGTGAATTCTAATTGAGCAGACTTGATCAGAACGCTAAATGGTGCAGTTTCATTATTTTCTATTTCCAGGATAGCGACAATGCTATCTTGAGAACCTGTTGACTTTGTGCATTTTAAACGTAAATTTACCACAGGATATACAGGTAATTGTATATGATTAGAAATTGTCGTAATGTATGTTGGAATTGGAGACGTGGAGTTCTGTTGTTGACTTCTAGTAGATGAGAGCAAATCAGTAGCACTTTTAGGACGATCCTTTGAAGGAGGAGGAGATTGTAATCTGAAATTAACAGGAGTACTACTTCGCGATTGGGGATTCGATCTAGTTGAAGAAAGTTCATCATTTGGTAACAAGTTACTTCTATTAGTTACTCTTGAAATGTTCAATTTCGGGCTTGATTCTCCAAACGCAATGTCGTTTGAAAGCGTTTCAAAGATATTGATTTCTTCAGCGGGAAGAAACTCTTCAAGATAGATGGATTGAGAGCTCTCTTCTTCAGTATTCGAGCGATTTGTTGCTGATTCCACAGCACTTTCATTAGGAACCAAATGACGATCAAAACTAGCTGTTATTTCTAAAACGAGTTGAGGTTTATAAAGTCTGATGCGAGGATGAGACACAAACACGTCTACTTTCCACAAAGCGGTCCATTTTTCATCGTCGTTTCCACAGTATTTGAGTGAGTTAGACCCATCTATAACAGTAGTGAATATCTCAAAAGCTTGTCTCCTTGGTTGAGAAGATTTGGAGCCTCCATCTGGAGCTATTTGTGGAGTAATACCAGCGATCTTTGTGCTGAGTAGTAGATTGACTGAATTTGCAAAGATCTTGAACTCTTCTTCAGATGTGGTAGCGTCAAAAACGTCTAACTGCACGTAAAATGGTAATGTTTCATCATAGAAAGCAGCTGTTCTCATCTGAGTATCACTCAAATACTCCAGTATACTTGATTTACATGATACATTTAAATGCGGAACCTTTACTGATAAAACAGCATTTTTGAGCAAATCTTTTTCCATGTGATGTATCAATAATCTTGATTCAGTGTATCAATAATCTATGTTGATTGTATCAATAATCTGTGTTGATTGTAATTCTATATTGTTTCCATATAGTTTCCTTGTAGTTTCAATGGAGTTTCCTTGTTGTTTGTGTCCATGCCAATGGTAAACTTGTAATTATGTCACGTGACAAAGACTTGACAGTTTATGACTGTGAGCCCTTACCCTTTTAGGTATATTTTCCATGCGAGAGATTGTTCTATTTGGTTCTATTGAGTTGCTATAATAATGGCCATTCATCACCCACCGACATTAAACTTCTTTCAACAAACAAATCAAAATGTCTGACTGGGATAACGTTACTGTAATTGGAAAGTCCAAAGCTCCTACTGCTCGTGCCACTGTAGCCAGAAGTCAAGGTGCTATTAATGCTGCTAGAAGAACTGGTGGTGTTGTTTCTGTTGATAAGAAGTATGGATCTGGTGGCAACAAGATCAATTCACCTGAAGGTCAGAGATTAGCTAAGGTTGATCGTGATAACGAAGTAGCACCTCCTCCTAAGATTGATATGGGTGTTGGTCGTGCTATTCAAAAGGGTCGTACTGATAAAGGTTTATCTCAGAAAGATTTGGCATCTAAGATCAATGAGAAGCCCAATGTTATTAATGATTATGAAGCTGGTAGAGCTGTTCCTAATCAGCAACTTCTTGGAAAGATTGAGCGTGCTATTGGTGTTAAGTTGAGAGGTAAAGATATTGGATCACCATTAGGTGGGCCCAAGAAGAGCTGATGAATGAATGATTTTGGCCATTACATTCTATCAATTTAGCTGTATGATTTTTATGTTATATGTCGTGAATGAACAATTTTCCTGTTGAATTAGTAGATTTTGATAAAGTTTAGTGATTGAGAATGAGAATGATTATATTCATGATTATATTCATGATATTTGTTGATAATAATTTGTGTTTATAATATTGATTGTGTTTATGGTGTTGATTGTGTTGATTGTGCTGATTGTGTTGATTATATTGATTATATTGATTGTGTTCATGATATTGATTATATTGATTGTGTTCATGATAATGATTATTTTGATTGTGTTCATGATATTGATTGTGTTCATGATATTGATTATATTGATTATATTGATTATAATGATTATAATGATTATATTGATTATATTGATTATATTGATTATATTGATTATATCGATTATATTGATTATATCGATTATATTGATTAAAATGATTATATTGATTGTATTGATTATATTGATTATATCGATTATATTGATTAAAATGATTATATTGATTATATTGATTATATTGATTATAATGATCATATTATTCACATTATTCACATTATTCACATTATTCACATTCATTATTTTTTAGTACTTTGTAATATTTCAAAAGTATTCCAATCTTTATAAATCTAAACCTCCAACCTAAACTCCAGTCTAAACTTCCATCTAAACCTATATTTAAATCTCCAACTTACTCTAATGTAACCTCCAACCTACTCCAATCTATTCAAACCTACATCCTACATCGCATCTTTCAATCCTCATACCTCATCCTTCAACTCTCAAACATCTCCCCAAATCATTGATTACCTCATGGTTTAGGGTACACAAATTTAGCATATATTTTTTCAACTGGTTGTTTTCTTCCCTTCCCACTCTTGGATCAGTAAACAATCATAATGACTACCGTCTTCTCACTCTCTGGAAAAGGTCTTAAACTTAACTCTGCTGAAGATATTCAACCCTATTTGAATGAACTGGCAAACATTAAAAACCTCACAAATGTTAACATCAAAGGTAACACCTTCGGTATAGAAGCTTCGAAGGCTTTGGCAAAAGCCTTGGAAAACAAAGATAATCTCCAAGTTATTGACATGTCCGACATGTTTACTGGCCGTCTACGTGAAGAAATCCCTGAATCCTTGGACGCAATCCTATCTGCCCTCCTAACCTGTAAAAAATTGCACACCGTGGACCTTTCTGATAATGCCTTCGGTATCATGACTATCGACCCCCTTGAAAAGTTCCTTTCTCAGCATACTCCTCTGGAACACTTGATCCTGGCAAACAACGGCCTTGGCCCTGCTGCTGGTACAAGAGTCGCTAACGCACTCCAAAAACTCTCAGAAGCTAAAAAAACATCTGAAAGTAAGGTAGACCTTGTCACCGTCATTTGTGGTAGAAACCGTCTTGAAAATGGATCCATGGAAGCTTGGGCTAAGTGCCTTGCAGCCCATGGAACTATCAAAGATTTACGTCTTCCCCAAAACGGTATTCGTCCTGAAGGCATTAAAAATCTCTTGTTAAACGGTTTATCTAAATCTCCCTCCATTGAAAAACTGGACTTGCAAGATAATACTTTTACTGAAACTGGTGCACGTGCTTTAGCTGATGTCGTTTCTTTGTGGCCTCAAATTTCGGATCTTGGAATCAGTGACTGTCTACTATCTGCAAAAGGTGGTGAGCTTTTAGCTGATGCTCTCTCAAACCTTAAGCCACTTAACACCTTTGAACACTTGAGATTACAGTACAATGAAATTGAAATCGCTGGTGTCGAAAAAATCTATGCTGCAATCAAAGCCAACATTCCTAACCTTAAAACTCTTGAATTAAACGGTAACAAGTTCTCTGAAGACCATGAAATTGTAGACAGCTTCAATGAATTGTTTGAAGAACGTGGCTTCGGTGAATTGGACGATCTAGATGACATGGAAATTGATTCAGATGATGAATCAGAGGAGGAAGGAGAAGAAGAAGAATTCGAGAAATTGAAGGAAACTATTCTCAAGGATGCTGACTTGGCAGAAAATGCTCCTGTTGCTGGTGAATCCAGTAAATCAGTTGACCAACTTGCTACCAAGTTGGATAAAATTCTTTAATTCAAAAAATACACCTAGAAAACATAATGAATCAACGACTCAATTAATTAATTCTTTATTTTTGAATAAAATATATTATTTGAAACTACACTGGTATTTCTTTCATATATCTGTCAAGTCGATTTATTAGCCCGACGTTTACTATTCTTTCTTCTGCGAAACAACTTCTTTCCAGTTTTTTCGTTTTCTGGTTCTACTTCTTCATGTATAAGCTCCTCTCCTTTAATGTATTTAGCTATAGCTTTCTCTTTTCCAAACCAAATTTTTTCTAGCCATTTTTCAAGATTCCTCTTGGATATTCCAATAGATACAAGTGAAAATTTCTCAATATGAACTGAGATATGCCAGGGATTCTTGGAGTCTTTTCCAATTAAGAAATCAATTAACTTTGGAGCTTGACAAGTCGTAAAATCCTTTTTTCCAGTTACTGGATCAATCTTGTAGTACAATATGGTAACATTGTAAATATTTGGAAACCCGATTGAGCTCAAAAGACTCACTACCTGAACAAAAGCTGGAAATCTTGGATACAAAACCCGTTGAAGTTCAGGAAGCCCATTTTCCTGGCTAAATACAGCATGCTATCATCAATCGTTAAAAAAAACTTGTCAGGACTTTAAAAAAATTGATTCTTACCTCAGAGAGCGACTTTTTATTGAAAATATTAACCTCAGGAAATGCAAAAACCCCTATGCTAATTAGCAAAAGCTAGCAAATAGTCTCAATGTAATGTAAACATACAATGTGGCTTGTTAGTTGAAGTAACTGGTTGAAACAATTTCTTCAAATCACTTTCATTCAAACTCCAATTTTGAGAGTTTTGAAGAGACTTGAGCCATGCTTTTAAATCAGGTAAACTGAATAGCCGTTTCCAAGAGAAAAAAGAATACTTTCCTCTCATGTCTTCCTTTTCTCCTAACCAAGCCAGAACCATATAATCCATAACACTTCTGTGATTTGCTGCAAACATTTATCAGTACAAATGATCTTTTCGAAATGATATACTATAACCTACAAATGAACAAAGCGCTTCGTGCACTATCTAAATTGTTTCCAGTGATTTCAAGTTCCACGACTTTTAGCGACTAAAATGTTAGTTGATGAATTTATAGTACCACTGTCCTCATACTTGTAATAAACCAAATAGATTCCACATCAATCTAGTGTAAAATATCTTTTGAGGACCTTCAAAAGATTTAAGTCCAAATTTTTTTGTAAAAAATAAGGTACTATTGCTCAGAATGATGATCATGATTGCCATACAAAATATGCCAATTGCATAGTAATTGAATTCACTCATCAATATTTCGGGGGTCATTTGGCCAATTTTTGACACTGCAGCAACTAACGAAGCCTGAATTGGGCTGAAGGTAGATAACACTAAACTTCCAAGTGAGTACACCATTATTGATTGATTTCCTTATATTGACAAGTGTTGACAGAAGAAAAACAAAAGATCATCATGGCAAAGAAGTCAAAATGCAAAATTGAAGAGTATGTCTGATGTGATACATGATGAAAGTCATTTCTTCTCAGTTGTTCCAAAAACTTTTAATTTCAATATTGAAGATATGAAAGCTTCACAACAGTTCATATCGGTATGTAGGCTCAATATTTGTATACAATGAAAATTTGCTACTCTCTTTCAAAGTTAGAATCAATCATCAACAGCAGACTGAAAAAAAAATCAAAAATCAAAAATCAGAGAAATGTTATGTAACATTTTCCACTCCATTATACAAATTTCTTAATGAACTACTTCTACTTAAACATTATATTTCTTTTACCAGAATAATTATCATGTCAAATTAGAGATGTGTCACAAACTCAACTGATTTCCTATTTAGGTGTCGGGACATCTCGAGTCTTTCTTGCTGAATGCTTCTCATCTTAGAGCAATGGCCATTTACCGGTTAGACACGTTTTACACACATGATTGACAAAGCAAAGATCAAGGCCCTTGCACAACTCAAAGCTTTTTCAACGATAAAGCAAGGCTAAACGATCTTTATCGGACAAATGAAAATCAACTGCAATCATAAATTGAGAAAAAAGCAATCTTGAAAAACTCTGTCTCTTCGTTTATATAGAGCTTTTGTGTTACCTCTTTTAACCTGCAGAGATGTTCCGTGACATCGTCTCTTAATGCAGATGCTGCGGAAACCGGCTAGCAAAAAATTTTCAACTTTTCAACTCCATTTCTATTCTCTCTTATAAATATATTAATCTCTCTCTTGCAAATATCTTTTTTTAATACTAAATTTTGCATATTTTTAATTATACACAATCAGCTTTATATCTTTTATTTCAAAGAATGTCAACAACCTCGCAAGTAATCTCTCCTAGCAGTGCTACAGGTTCTGCCAACACAGCCAGAGAAGTAGCAGAGGTTTGTCTGTCTTCAGATATAATTGATACCATTTCACATAACTTGAATCTAATAAAACTGAATCAGCAATTAATAAAAATTGAAAATACAAAATACGGCGGTCGTGGGTATTTCGCCTCTGTAGATATTCCTTCAGAAACAACGATACTCTCCTGCAGCACCCCATTTACTTCAACCGTCTTTCGACAATACAAAAAGGACTCCTGTTCTTACTGTTACAAATGTGATTTTTACCAGCCATGTAAATTGAAACTATCACAAGATGATTTGAGCATACCTAATGTTTTCAAATCGAAAATGAATAAGAAAATGTTGAATAATATCAAATGTTCTAAAAACAGTGGTGCTTTTGGAGGTCTTTTCTTTTGCACAAATGAGTGTAAAAACTCTTGGAATCAGATAGAAGATCCTTTCAGTTTGATATCTGTTGGTTTAAATCTTGTAGATCAAGCAGTACAGAGCTCAAAATCAAAACACTTCAACTTGGAAGATGAAAAGTCTAGCTTTTTATCACAAAATGAAATCACCATGCAGCAATTGAATCAAACTTGGGCTAATGCAGTAGAAGCTTCTCAGCATACAAAAAAGAAGTTTAAGCCTTCAGAAATTGACTCGGCAGAACATGATTGTGCACGTATGGTAGCTACAGTAGTTGTAAAGGCATTTATCTTGAACCAGCTGAAATCCCTTGAGACCAAAGATCTCACTCCAGTAATGGAATCAACTTTACAGTCCTACAACAGCGAATTTTCTATATTTGACGATCTACAGAACAATGAATTACAGCTCATCAACTCGTTTAATACTCTTCTTGAATCACATATCAAAACATTTCAATTCTTATCGTCCGCATTTGACAAAACACCATTTGGCTCTTATCTAACAACAGACTTGTTTAGACAAGTTATTGGCAAAGAAGCTGGAAATGCCTTTGGAATATGGCAATCATCCAATATTGACGAAGCTGAATGTTTGGGTTCATCAGTTTATCCTTCTCCATCTTACTTTAATCACGCCTGCGAATCTAATGTAGACAAAATACGTGCCGGAAGACAAATGAATTATATTTCGTCGAGAGACATAATGAAAGGAGAAGAACTCTACATTTCATACGGAAAGTTTGGAGATTTGCCAGTGCATGAAAGACAAAAGTTGTTCTTGGAGCAATGGCATTTCAAATGCGGTTGTGCTAAATGTGAAAAACAGTTGAATCAAGCACAATAAGATTTTGTTTGTGTTCCTGTAGATGGCAAATGTTTATGTGCAATCCATTCCCACTAGTATATAAATTATAATCAAACAATGTTAATAAATGGATTTTTTGCTATAATTCATTAAAAAACTTGCTTCGTATATATTCGTAGTCTTGTGAATTTTCGCAATTACAAAGTGTAGGGTATCCAACAGCATCGTGGTACTCATTGAGAAAACCAGAACTTGCACAATTCGTGAGATTACGAAAACCCCCCATGTCTGTAATCTGATAGCAATGCTTCTTCTAAAGCAGATTTGCTGACACTCATATCGCTTAAATCACTAAAAGAATTTGATACATCTTCGGGTTTCGGTTTTTTTCCGCTAATATCCATGGGGAGGAAAGCATCATAAAGCTCTTCTTCCAATTCATCTTCTTCAAACTCATCAGAAGGTTTTTTTCTAAGCATTCGAGATTGAGAGAGCAATCGTTTGCTCAAGGACGGATCTTGCTCTTCGGTTGAAGATATTGATCTCTGAGGAGAATCTTTGATATCTTGAGATCTTCCTCGGCCTCTCGGTGAAAACGAAGAGCTAGCTCGTCGCCTAAAACTTCCTTCTTGACTCATGACTTTCACTGAACAATTACCTGGTTAGATGAATCTTACAAAATACTCAACAATCTACAAATCTTACCTAGTTCCGGAGGCTTTATCAATATAGATGGACGGTTTATTCGAAACATTTGACCTCTTACATGCTCCAACTCTTTTTCGTATAACCAAACAGCTTGTTGTAAGATGAAAGGAACTGATACTTCAAACTTTTGAGCTCTAAAATTCAAAGGTTAGATTTAAAACATTAGTGATACCAAAGTGGCACTTACAGTTCTACCCAGTCAATCTCGTCTCGCTGTAAGGTCCGA
Organism: Geotrichum albidum; assembly: GCA_003707475.1. Taxonomy (NCBI): domain Eukaryota; kingdom Fungi; phylum Ascomycota; class Dipodascomycetes; order Dipodascales; family Dipodascaceae; genus Geotrichum; species Geotrichum albidum. The sequence goes on along the minus strand of PPJE01000002.1, from coordinate 355,492 downwards.
CTAGATATGTACTCTCTTAGTTGGAACTCTTTGTCGTCATCCCATTCACACTAAAACATAAAGTTAGTACTCAAAGTAGTGTGATATGAGTCCAATTCAAATGATCCAGGTTATCGAAGGAGCTTACCGAGACTGGATCTTGGAATCCGTTGCGAGCAAATGGGAATCTGAGATAAACTGTGAATCGGCCTTCTTCTGAGTCCACATCTGATAGCAACTCTGGACTATTCATATTACTTCAATTGAATTTCAAGATTTGAGCGGATTCTACAGCATAAATACTCTTTTGTTAATGAATTGTTTTTGGAAGGGACTAATTTTGTCTCTATGTACAACAGAGAAATAAATTTGGAGTCAATTGCCAGACCAAACTTTAAAATATTCTGCATGAAAATCATTCTTGTACTAATTCTTCTCTTATATCATGATTAGGAAGGCATGAATCTTGAGGACAACGAAGATAACTATTATCAATTCCAGATAGCCACGTTTGATTTTCAGCAATCAATCCCTACTTCGTTTGATCATACCAAAAATTTGAATGGTAATGGCTACAAGTTCAGAAATGTGCCTGTTTTCAGAGTGTTTTCATCAGCTCCAAAGGCATTGATCCACATTCATAACGTGTTTCCATACTTTTTCGTGCGTTACGAAGAAGACATAAATAAAGGTATTCACTATGAAAACTTTTGTCTACAGTATTAACAGTCATATTAGTTGAGAACTACATTACTGAACTCACCAAATCGATCAATAGTGCCATGAGTGCTGCCTATCGTAGGCCAGAAGGAACATTTGTTGCCAACATAGTTCTATGTAAAGGCACACCTTTCTATGGATACCACCCTTCACAGCAATTGTTTCTAAAGATTTACTTACTCTCACCATTCTATCAAACAAAGTTGTCAGACCTATTGTTAGCCGGAAAAATCCTTGGAAAACCGACTCAACCTTACGAGTCTCACATACCTTATATCCTGCAATTTTTAACAGACTTTAATGTAGTAGGTACTGGAATTCTCACTCTGTTGAAAGATCAATCATATTTTGTTGATCCAGCCCCTAAAGAAATTTCAGAGAACAAGATTTTGGAGAGAGTTCCGAAAACAGCACATTGTGAATTGGAAATACACGTTGATGCAAGTGCAGTTGTCAATAGATTTAAACTGGAACAGAGAGATAATGGAAAAGAAGTTATCCATGGAAAATTAATTCCATCATTAGACGAACTCTGGGTTGACGAAGCTAGAAGAAGGCATAATGAAGGAATGGCAAGCTTTCAGCCACCGCCAAATCCAGCACAGAGGACTAGAGGTGATCCACCTTGGAGGCGTCTCGAGGAGCTTCGAATCGACACAAAAAAAATCATCGCAGAAAACAGTAAAATTAATGTAAAGTTGGAGCAAGAGAATATTGGGCAAAAAGATTTCAAAAATATACCGACAGCTTTCGAATGCATTGACTTAATGTTTCGACCGGTAAAAGAGGAAGCATTAGTTTCCAAAATATTTGGATTCGAGAAAACGGAAATGACTATTGGTGCAGATCAAGGTGTTGACCCAACTCGGGATCATGAGATGGGGTCTGATAGCGATGGAAAAGAAATTGAAAATTTGGATGACCCTTTAACTCGGGCTAATCAAGAAACTGAGATATTAGACCAAGTTGATCAAGTTACGACTGGCGATGATCAACAAACTCCTACTTTATTGCAAGAAGCAAATATTCAAAAATCAATTCTAGAACTTATTGCAAGCAATCCAGATGTAGGGAAAGTTATTTTATCACAGAATTCAAATGAATTAAAAAGATCAAACTCCAATTTATCTTCTTGCGAATCTAACCAACACCAAAGACTTCGTCTGTCACGAAATAATTCTATGTTAACCTCTTCCTGGTTTTCAATGTCTCAATCTGGATCTGATTCATACGAAAAGCAACTTCAACAAATTAGACAGATTCATCAGTCGGTTAAATCATATAAAGAAAATGGAGAACTATTGGGTTCTAGAGTTGCACCTCCCAGCTATTCGTTGGTAAAATCAACGGTTGAGCCTAGTAAATTACCACCAAAGCCTTTTTATTCAGATCCTAAAGACGTTCCAGCTAGACCAATAACTTTTGCTGGCCAAGAATTTGTTGTTAAATCCAATAGAACTCAAGATTTACCAATGTTTGGATTTCATGAAAACTTAGAAGTTTCTCAAATGATGATACTGCATGCTCCTAAATTTGATTACTCACAACTCACCTACTCAATTAATGAAAGAAATCCTCCATCTTACGAAGAAGTTTTAAGTTGGTGCAAGCAAGGAACCAAAAATAAAAAGCCTGTCAAAGAATATATGAGATCACAAATTGCAGGTGTAACCCAAACTGGAAAATATGGGTTCAAGTATGCTACACAGAAACAATTGACCTCTAACCAAAAGTCTGGTTTATCATATCTCTCTGTTTTGGATATTGAAATACATGTCAATACTAGAGGAGAAAAGTATCCTAATCCCAACGAAGATGAACTTACAGCTGTTTTTTACGCTTTCCAGTCTGAAAATGTTGATAAATGGAGAGATGAATCCAACCTAGAATTGGGCATTCTTGCACTTTGTGATAATGAATTAGAAAAAAAGAAGCTTCAGTCAGCGGCTTCAGATAAATATAGAGTTACATTTGCCAGAAGTGAGCTTGAGCTAATTAATTTAGTAGTGGATATTGTCAGAGAGCTTGATCCAGATATTTTGTCAGGCTATGAAGTTAATAACACTTCTTGGGGATATATCATACAAAGATGCAGGAAGCAATTCGATTACGATTTTTGCGATATGGTTGGAAGAGTTACATCAAATATTTCAGGGAAATATAGTGAAAATAAATGGGGAATCAACCATACAACAGGCATCACTGTTGTTGGAAGACATGTTTTCAATATTTGGAGAATATTGAAAGGAGAAGTTAATCTGACCAAATACACTTTAGAAAATGTTGTTTTTCACACCATTCATCATAGACTTCCATTTTATACTCATGAAACTCTAACTCAATGGTATAAAAGCGAATCTGCGACTGAACGGTCTTACGCCTTACGATACTATTTAGACAGAGCTTTATACACGATCAAATTGATTAACAGTCAAGAAGTCATCACAAGAACTTGTGAACAAGCCCGTATTGTTGGAATTGATTTTTACTCAGTTTTTCATCGTGGATCACAGTATAAAGTTGAAGCTCTCATGGGTAGATTAACAAAAGCAGAAAACTACATCATGATTTCACCGTCTAGAAAACAAGTGGGTGAGCAAAATGCTTTAGAATGCTTGCCTCTGGTCATGGAACCAGAAACAAAATTTTATACTTCACCGGTTGTAGTATTAGATTTTCAATCTTTATACCCTTCTATTATGATTGCCTACAATTACTGCTATTCTACATGCTTAGGGAGAACAAATTACTGGAGAGGAAAAAATAAAATGGGATTTATGAATTTAAAACTACCAACAGGTTTGCTAAAAAATCTAGAAAGTGATATCAATATTGCTCCTAATGGAATTATCTACGGGAAGAAATGTAATAGAACTTCTATATTGTCAAAAATGCTGACAGAAGTACTTGATACTCGAGTTATGATAAAAGATGGAATGAAATCTAATAAAGATAATGCTTCTTTTCAAAAACTAATGAACAACCGTCAGCTAGCACTAAAGCTTATTGCGAATGTTACCTATGGATACACTTCAGCTTCATATTCGGGACGAATGCCCTGTGTTGATATAGCTGATAGCATTGTTCAGTCTGCTCGTGAAACACTTGAAGCAGCAATTGAAATGATTCAAAGTACAGAGAGATGGGGTGCAGAAGTTGTTTACGGTGATACAGATAGTTTATTCATACACTTTCCCGGTAAAACTAAAGACCAAGCTTTTGATTTTGGCCACGAAATAGCAGCCGCAGTGACAGGAATGAATCCTGCACCTGTCAAACTAAAATTTGAAAAGGTTTACTATCCTTGCATTCTACAAACAAAAAAGAGATATGTTGGCAATATGTATGAATTTAAAACTCAAAAAGAAGCCAAGTTTGACGCTAAGGGGATTGAAACTATCCGAAGAGATGGAACGATGGGTTTACAAAAAATTGAGCACAAATGCCTGAGCATTCTGTTTGAAACTTGTGATCTATCGCAAGTGAAAAAATATCTTCAAGCTCAGTGGATGAAAATAATTATTGGTAAAGTCACAATCCAGGATTTCTGCTTTGCTCAAAAAGTTAAACTAGGAACTTATAGAGGAAGTGGACCACCTGGAGCCAAAGTAGCTATGGCAAAAATAAAAAATGACGAGAATGCTGCTCCTCAACATAATGAAAGAGTGCCATATGTAGTCGTATCTGGAGCTCCTGGAGATAAGTTAAGTGATCGATGCGTTTCACCTGAAGTACTTATTAATGACTCAAATCTTCACTTGGATTCTGAATATTATATTGTCAAACATTTGATTCCGCCTTTGGAACGAATTTTTAATTTACTTGGAGGGAATGTACGGCAGTGGTATGATGATATGCCGAAACAATCGCGGCCATTGAATTCTAATCGTTTAGCATCATCTAAAATGCAACCTCAGACCAACAAGAAGCTTAACTCATTTTTTAAAGATCCCAGTTGTAGAGTATGTCATACAGCTGTAACTAACGACAATGCAGTTACATTCCCTGCTCAAACATTTGATTCTGATCTACAAAATCCAAGCTCAGATTCCATGTTTCACAGTGGTAGCATATGTGCGACTTGCTTCTCCAACACTTTTCAATCAGCATTGACACTTACTCAAAGTTTGCGAAAATCGACCAAATTGCTTAGCGATTTAACATCTATTTGTCACAATTGTTCTGGCCTCTCACCTGCAATGAAAATACCTTGTATTTCAGGCGATTGTGAAATTTATTACTCACGAAAAAGAGCAGAAGTTAAGCTTCAGGAATCATGCGTATTAGATGAGCCATTAATAGAAAAGATTTTAACTGTTGATGAAAGTATCCGAATTAATGATTGGTAGGATTTATTATTGAAATATTACTTGATTTTTCTTGATTTATTATTGAAATATAACTTGATTTTTCTTGATTCCTTATTGAATATAACTTGTAGAACAATGATATATATTTGTACCTGAAGATGGTTAATTCTGGTTACCCCAGTAACCTAACCTTGTGTAGATATATTTATATTGAACATTTTAGCTGGAGCTGGGAACACACACTGAATCTTGTAACACACTCATTCATTCATGTAACAAAACAAAAAGCTATCAGCGGTAAAGGCTTTCAATTTCAAATATAAGTACACCTCAACCAGAGTTGATTAGGAAATTATGAAAGATCCAGTGGTAGTTTTGGTCAAGTATTTGACGCCGATAAAAATATGCATTTTAACTCTTATCCGCCATTATGTACTGAATCCTGATCTCTCAACGCAATTCAAACTACAATATCTCCATCTTATTTCAGTTCTGATAGATGCGCCTATGGCACCAGACTTTTTGCAATTAAGAGTTCGACTCGAAGATCTTACAAAGCTAATTGTTCAGTATACGGACGATCCTTCACTCTGTCTACATGTCTCAACTGTACTGGAAAGTATGACTTCTATAGATTCTCTATACGATTTTTTTGGCGAATTGAAAAAACTTAGTGTGAAGCGTTCGGAAGATGAGGTGGAAGCGTTAGGTGAAGATTCTGTGTGTGGTGGATTTGTGAAAAAGTGTCGTGTAGCCTTTGAAGTCCTTGGATTTGAAGACATGGTCAAGCTTATTGAATATCTGGATGGATTTAGAAATGAAAAAATGCTTGTATTATCAGTAGGAGATTTGGAAGTAATGGAGAGTCTAGACGGAATGCAAGGTCTAGAAAATGCGGATGGAGCGGACGTGCGACATATCAATGCGAATCGTATGAACTATCTCATCTATTTGGATGCTATGAAGAACAAAGATTATGAACGCTCGGTAGAATATTTGCACAAGTTTCACGACTACAGTAACAATTCAAAATATCAATATGCGCTGGTGAATTTAGCATTAGTTCAAAATGAAGAAATGGCTCTAGAAGAAGCAATACACGTAGCGCGAGAAAACCGCGACTTTGGTTGTCTCAATTTTATTTTGGCTTATAAGAACGAGAACAAATTCAAGTCGAAAGAGACAAGTTATTCGCTATATTCTTTGGCATATTTAGACCAAGTTAAGCAGGTTTCGAATCAGCATTCTCTGACACTGGCATTTGAGTCTCTTTGGAAAAGTTTCTTCATCAATGCTGCATCTAATACAGTGAATCCTAATACCAACTTAACGGCATCAACTCTATGGACTAGGTTGGGTGTTGCAAAGTTGGCCAATATGTCTCTAGATTTGATTGGTGGGGAGAGCGAGGATAATAAGGATCCACTCGTTAACATTGAAGTTAATCTGCGGCGAGCTAAACTGCTTTACATGGAAGGAGAAGTTGAGGAATGCTTTAAAATACTTGCAGAATTAAAGGAGAATCACGCCAAATTTAGCTATAGGCAGGAGCCGTGGTATCCCAAGTATCTACTAATTTGTTTGAGAGATAAAATTAACTCTGAAAAGCTAAAGGAAGCTAAAATCATTATTTCAAAGTTGGGTGGTATGTTTGAAATCATGGAAAAAGAAGGGAAAAGAGACGATAACGACTGTAAAGAATATGAGTTCTTAAAGTTATTGTATGGGATCAAGATAGGAGATAAATCTAGAGCCATGCGACAGATTTGGGATCTGTTGGATCAGGAGTATGAAGATTCGCTTTTCCAGGTACGGTTACTTATTCAATATGCAGATTTGTTGATTGAGAGCGAACACAGTGAGCGGGCTACATCGATTGTATTAAAGATTATGAAGTTATCGCAATTAAATGGGTTTTTCTTGTTAATGTACGTGGGAGTAGTAATGTTTGCAAAGATCTCCTACTATCAAAAGGAGTATCACGGAGCAGTAGGGTTAATAGATGGGATAATGCCAAAAATATACGAGTCTAATAACACTGAGCTTATGGCTGACGCTTTTAAGATATTGGCAGATTCTACGCTGTGCCTTTACGAAGGAGAAGAGGAAAAGCAAGAGGTAGGTCCCAAGACTTGGTATGGGGGAGAGCATCGGAATAATGCGAGTTTGCTAAAGCGGGCGGTAGAGTACTACCACAGATCAGGAAAATGTAAGTATAGATATCTACACAAGCCGAGCGAGATTGCAAGGTTTTTTAGTAACGGAGCTAACCAGTGTGACATTCACTGATTTTAGGCTATGAAAAAATTAGGTGTTGGCAGAAAGTTTACGAAATTTTTCAACGATTAGAAAACATTGAGATTAAAACTGGACAACATGATATGAATTTTGAAAGTGATAATCGGGAAAAGATAGCTAGCACACTGAACACATTGAAAAGAGTTATTACCAAGAACAAGGCTTTGGTACAAGTTTAATTGGTATCTAAGAATCATGGTTATTAGAGAAACGTGGTAGAGCAGATGGTGATTGCCTCGGAAAATGAGAAAAATGTTGCCAGTCTAACACTGATATCAAAACTAGTTCGATAGTCTCGTAATTGCTTATTTCTTAATGACGAATAATTTTAGCTGGTAAATTAGAGAGAAACTAGATCAAAGACGATTTTTTTAGAAAACATATCAATCTGAAAAATTCAGTAACATGGTCTGCCATAAATTTGAGAGTAGTGTACATGAAATTTTTGTGCATGAAGCATTAGTCGAGCCTTAGAACAATACGATGTTACTAGGATGCAATTCAATCAGTAGTCATTAAACATCGCGTAACAAAGTTTATGGAAAAATAGAAAGATTCAAGCATTAGTGTAGTGTTTACGTGGTGAATGACTTTTGTATACAAGGGAAATAACATGATACGGTGACGAAATGAAGGTTTTTACATGATACTTGAAAGAAATTGTAGTTGCTATCATAGACGCTACCGGAGCAAACAAAAATTAAGTCACCAATTATCAAGATGGAACTACTTTCTATTTTTGTTAAATTTGGCCTCAATCAACTGAAAAACACACTATTCTTAAAAGTCAGCACGCCGATGTAGGTAATAAACAGGTATTTCACCATGATTCCAGTGATAAATATTTCATGAGTGGATGTGATTTAAAGACGTGCGGGTTTAAATTTCCTGGTAGGCGATGTAGATCTGCTTCCTAGAAAGGTATCATACATTAAATGGTATGCAATTAGCATTTTTTTCAAGATATATATTAAAATCAACCTGATTTATATTAAAAATAAACTCAATCTACGAGGGCCCTGCTCATGGACTCAGTGACAGTCAAAAGCCTGGAACTAGCATGGATGCGCAGTAGAGCTACATTGTTATCCGCAGAATGATGATCTAAATACTGCATTTGCTCTTTCCAAATCTTTGTCAAATTATCTAGAAAATAATTAATATTGATGGTACTGAAGACTGATATTATTATAACCGACCGGTTTTTGAAACGTTCGTAACGTCTCTCGCAGTCACAGGTACAAATAAAAAGCTCAACGGATAGTATATCCAGTAGCAGAATACAATTATCTAAACAAGCAGGCTAGCCCAAATCTATGGCAGGGTAGTTTGCGATTTCTTGAGTGAAACTACGCTGAAACGAGACTCATACGCTTGTTCAGATAGAACAGGCTTGTTCAAGAATAGAATGTAGTAGTATTGAAAAACCAGTAGGTTTTCTTTTGTGTCTTGGGCTGCTTGAATTTTGTTTCCATTTTGTGGTTTTATCTCTGTTTTGAAAACTCGTCATTCGGTAAATAGGCAGATCCAGATATGGCACCTGGATCTGTGTAGCAATCACCGTAGCGGTATTTATGACAATATTTCAAGTTCAAAGAGTGATAGTGGCAGTAACTGGAGTAGCTGTTAAGTCCATTCATGATACACTCTCCATGCAAAGAAGAAACTGGCCTCTTACCACAGCTTGAAAAAAATAAAGTAAAAAGATTTGAGATTTGAACTTTACGCTTTTGCGATTGACGCTATGAACGCTTAGCGCAGAGAACTAGATCCTGACCAAACGCTCTTGATACACGCAGCTCACGCATCTCTGGCGCATCACCTACTCCAAGGTCAAATGAGGCTGGTGCTACCTTTCAATTTGAATTTTTTATTTTCTCCAATCCTCATAGAACATATATAAAAACACTTTAGATTCCAGATAGCTTCATTGATAACTAAACTACTAAATCCACTTTCATACATCTCGTAGATCGCGATCATAATCACACATTCCTTTCATAAACATCTCTTGCATCAACCACTCCCAAAATCACAAACTCAACCTCAAGAAATCATTCCAAAAAACATCACAAAAACAAATATAAGGTTAATAAGAAATGACAGAAATAAAACAGTTCAAATTTCGCCCAAATCAAATTCCTAGTGTACCTTCCTCGCGATCCTCCTCAATAACATCTACCTCTTCTTTTTCCTCTTCTTCGTCCTCGGCCCAATTTAAGGTCTGTCCTCAATTTGTTTCCTTTGGTTCCCCACAGAATGGCACCGAAGAGTGCAATCATGAAGAATATCTTCCCCCAATTCCACCAGAATCTCCAGAGCTTCTTCGCGCTCTAGATGATTTAAAAAAGCTTCAGTCAGCTGCAAGCAGAAAAGGTCGTGTTAGAACCAAAAAGAAGCGAGCAGTAGGAGCTGCAAAAACATCCAGGCTCAACGGATTTACCGCTTTCAAATCTTACTATTCCAGAGCTGTCGTTTCAGTTTGTCAAGGTATCATTTCTTCAACATTGTCAAAGGTTTGGCAGAATGATAAAAATCAAACAGTGTGGGACAATTATGCACAGCACTACAGGCGGTATCAACGCAAAGAGCATTTCTGTGAATGGTTGGTGAGGTCCACGCAACTGGCGAATAAGGATGGTGACAACAGTAGCACAAGCAGCTGCAATTATAATTCCAATCAATTTCAGGGCCTGGAGCAGGTTTCAGGACTCAACATGCAGACCCTCACAGGAGGAGGCCCCAATATATTTTCCGAAGAAGACTGTTTTTCATCGTCATCACAAACTAATGACGAGTACTCGCCGCTGGCCGACGAGCAGTTTGAAAACTATGGTATGCTAGCTGGTGATCAAGGATTATCAGAGTTTGACAATTCTGGAACCTACTTTAGTTCTTTGGAAGATTTGGGAGGGTTATCATTTGCTGAATTCAATCTATCTGATTCAACTTCACAGTTAGACTCAGCAGAGCTGCAGTCACTATTAGAAAGTCTACCTTCTGATTCAACAGATTCACTGGCTAATTCTTCTTTTGAGTCACCTATGGAGGCTCCACTCAATGGACCATCTCCAAGAATGTATGTTCACCAAGCAATAAATGGATTTAAATCTTCTCCACCAACCTCTTACATAGCCGATGGTGTTATGATGGAAAGGGAAAGTACACTATTGTACATGGATAACGATCCAAAATGTTATGAAGTACTCGGTGAAACAGTTCAGTTGGACGAGAACTTCTTAAACATTGATTTTAGCCAAAACATGGAGCAGGGATTTTGGTGACCAGTCAACATGAAACCGTAATGAGCTTAGCTATTCGTGAACGAGTATTTATAATTATCATAATGATAACAGTAATAATAACGATATTAACATTATAATATATTTAATCCAGTCAAACACATTGCTGAGCTTGTTATCTTGGAAAACATGAATGTTAGCCTAATTTTCACGTGACTAGTCTAATCTGTGGCTCTATAATGATGATTATTTCACAAATACAATCACGGAAATATTTATTATTGTAATATTAACTACAAATATTAGAAATGCTTGATAGCAACTACCGAAAAATTTAATCTTGACAAATAGAACATGTTTAATTTTTTATAATTTTTCCATTCAACTAGATTTTTAAATTGCATCATAATTGAAGATGAGATATAGATGCATTTAATAAAATACTCCAGTTCAAACGGTTGTGATTCTTTTTAAAACTAGTTAAGCATCTATGATTTTTAACAATTTTTGACCAAATATTCGAATTTAACAGTTACTTGTAATCAAAGCAATTTTCTAGATAATGCTGACGTTTTGTTTTATAAAGATGTTAACAAAATTCATATTCTTAGATTGAAAAAATTTCAAGCCATACTACTGCAAACTAAATTTATTTAAGGAATAATTAAGATAGTCCTTAATTAATTAATTTTTTTAACTCAATGATTTTTACTTGATTTTTAGATCGATTTCTAATAATCTACTATCATGTTTAACAAGTCCAATTATATAACATGAACTCTTTGAATAAGAGGAGTCAAACTGAAATTTCTACTAAAAAATCAAACTAAAATTTGAAATACTTGAAATCAAAATATTTATTATCAATTTTAATTATTTTGGACAGCCCATGACTTGCAGGTACATATAACAGTAACAAACATTGAGGGAAATATCGAAATTTTTCTGTTTATAAAGTGCCAATTAGAATTTTTTGTTTGATGCACAAAAAAATCACAAGTTCCAAAATAAGTCCAGACTCAACAATAGACTACCGATGCATTTTCAAGTTTTCTATATTGACAATTCAGCCCATAGTTAACAGATATGAACAATAATGAGAAAATTCAATCTAGAAAGCAAGTAAATCCATGACTTTTAAAATCACTCATTCTTTCCCTTATATTTAACCTCTTTAATCTAAAGATCTATTAGTATATAAAGAAAATTGTGTAAACTTTATATTGATAACTATAAGATGCACCTTTCAATTGCAGGTGCCAAAATTGTTTGAGCTGTTGCACGTTTTGTCCCTGAAGGCTTGACTGAAGCTTTACCCATTTGGTAATTACCATTTTTGGTTTTGTGTTCACCTCCCAACCATGTGATGTTCAAAACACAAACAGCAAAAACGGGAAAGCACTGCGTCTGATTTCTCTCTCTTACTACTGTGCTGGCAACCCCGTCTCATTTACTAACACTTTACCAAAGACTCAGAAATATATCATCAATCAACTATATAGGTACAGAGAACGTGAGAACTATATATCTTTGTGTCAATTGCTCCGTTTCAATGTCAGTCCAGCTCTGGTTCTTGTTCTTTTACTTTCTAGGCGGCCTCACGTTTATACCATTCATCTGCCTGTCTTTTCTCGTTTTCTTTTACTTTACTCTGCCTAAAGCTCCTCCCATATCAAAGGTAGCTCAGGATTCAGACTTGGAGAAACCTCTCAATGCCACTGCAACGTTATCAATTGAAAGAGAACACGAAACTGGCGTCGATGCGCAAATTTCGGGCTGGTTGACAGTATCCCGGACCTATTTCATTTATCCTACTGGTGGTCCTAATAATTCAGGAAATCCTCCTCAGCCTGAATCCAATTCAGCGTCAATGACACAAAGTGAAAGTGCATATTCTTCTCTTTACAAATTTATCAGTAACAGTAATTCTGGATCATCTGCCTCTACTACTTCAGCTACGTCAAGACCAGTTTCAGTTTCAGGAGTCAAATCTTCCAATGGAGCAGAGCAACTGGCAGGTGCAAAGAAATCAAAATTGATGAAGTATTTTGCAGTTCTTAGGCATGGAAATTTATTTCTTTATGAGGACGCAGATCAAAAAAATGTCAAACATGTCATTGTAATTGCACATCATTTTGTTACATTATGGCCACCAAACGTTCCGGACGGTCAGCTCTTTACAAAGCGAAGTGCTATTTGTTTGGTGAAAATGCCTCTTGGATTGAAAAAAGAAGATACCGCAGATCAAGTCTTGGATCGAGTAATTGCAAACTCTTCAACTCCACCAGAAAACGCTTTCTACTTGTACTCTGATCTGTGCTCCAAGAAAGAGGATTTTTACTTTGCACTGATTCGAGCTGCAAAACGGTACAATCTCAATTCGCATTCTCAACCGCCACCGAACATCGCTCCTGAAACTCAATACTCCAAATTTAACCCAGTGCACATGGCTCACCCACTCCATTTCCATACTGCTAATATGATGGATCTAATCCAGACCCTGCATTCCTCTGATGCGAATATTCAAAGTCGATGGCTAAATGCGCTTCTTGGCCGTCTTTTCTTATCTGTCAATAAAACCTCTACATGTGAAGATTATTTTCGCAACAAAATCATGCTTAAACTTACAAAAACTAAACGTCCTTCATTCCTTTCTGAAATTGAAGTAACAAAAATTTCAGCTGGGGATTCAATTCCTTATTTTACTAATTTAAAATTAGCTGAACTTACTCCAGAAGGCAATCTTTCAGTAGAGTCTGATGTCACATATAATGGTATTTTTGAATTACAAATTCGCACTAAAGCAGTTTTGAATCTGGGATCAAGGTTTAAAGCTCGTGAAGTGACACTTGCATTATCGGTGGCCATTGAGCATTTAGAAGGCCGATTAGTTGTTAAGATGAAAGGGCCGCCATCAGGACGTTTATGGTATGCATTTGAAAGTATGCCGAAGATTGGATTAAGAGTGGAGCCCATTGTGAGCAGCAGGCAAATCAAGTACTCGGTAATTACTAATGCGATTGAAAGTAGAATCAGAGAGGCAATCAGAGAGACAATTGTTATGCCTTATATGGATGATTTGGCATTTTTTGATACTGTAGGTGAGATTTATAGAGGTGGTATTTGGGATCCAGCTGTCAGAATCGGAAAACCAAGTGAGAATATCGATACCGATGATTCTTCTGTTGACGTAAGTTCCACTAATTTAGAAGATGAAAAGGAAGGAGTGAGCACGGATGTAGATTTCGATAGAGCGAGTCTCAGACAGAGAAAAGTGAATTCTTCTATATCTTCAGGCGATTCGTCCAAGACTCCAAGTTTAAAGGTTAGCTCATCAGATGCCTACGTTACAGAAGAACCAGGTGGAATCAGTGAACCTACATATTCTCCTGATTTAAAGGTTTCTGACAATTCTCTGAGATCCATGGCAGCTTTACACAATATTTCAACTGTTGGAGTAAACCATGGAACTACATTCGACTTAACAGATCATATAGGAGAATTGAATAAGTCTAGGACTACTCCTACAAATTCTTCAAACTCGGATTCACGAGGCAATGGTACCATGAATAAAGCTACCATTGTGGGTGCTGTGAAAAAGTTTGGTACCAAATATTTCAAAGATTGGAAAGTTAACAACAGTCTTAATACTGCAATTGGAAACGAAATTAGCGATAGTGGATCATTAAGTCCAGGAAAGAAGCAAATCTCCAAGGAAGGAGGTCAACAGATGGAATCTAGTAGAGGAAATTTGAAGGCTCCTAGACCTCATGAATTTCCACCAGAGATTATGAGTTCTATAAGTAAAAAAACAGATACGTTTGGATCTCTCTTTGCAAAGTCAGGGGTCAAAAGGGAAGAAGAAAAAGGAAAGCGGAAGATTGCTAGTGCTAAAAGCAGTTTGGAAGATATCTTTTTAGCTATGGGAAACAATACCACTAGTGAAGAGGGCGAGGATGAGAATTTTGACGGGGAAAAAGCAGAAAAGATGAAAGGTGAAGAGCCATTCCAGCCAAATTTAAATCCAAGCCTGTCTTTGCTTAAAAAACCAGAACCGAGTGCAATGGTTACTTTACCGCACAGTGCTGGCGAAGACCATGCAGATCTTGGTACACCTATTGGCATTCCAAGCACTATTCAAAGTTCAGCAAAAGGTTCAGCAATATCTTCACTTTCCTCTAGTTTATCCTCTAGCGGTTCTACGAAATCTCATTTTGATGAAAATTACATGAGAAACACTTCATTTTTGGAGCGAAGAAATTCAGAAGAAGGAAATAAAGTACTCAAACCAACTGTTTCTGAAGTTAACTTGAAAAGAAGTCACACAACTGTTCCTCATGTGAAGCGAAAAGCTGTTGGTTCAGGTCAAGATCAACAGTCTGAACCGACTAAACAGGGCCATAAAGAAGAATTAATTAAACAGGACCAAAAAGAAGGAATAACTAAACAGGATCAAAAAGAAGAACCAAAAGTAATTGATGCAGAAGAGCCAGTTAGTAAACTTGATTCTCCATTTTCCATGTCACCTATTGATTCATTATCAGAAGAAGGAGAGCTCACTGTTGTGCCTACATTGGATTCAATTGACGCATCATCTTCTTGTGTTTCATTGAAAAATCCGTATCAGAATGGGAGTAATCCTTATAACTCAGGTTGTGATTCTGTGATATCTCAAGAGCCCTTATCAGTTGAGGAGAGTGAAAAGAAACTCAATGATTTTTTGGCCGAAACGAGTGTTAAATTAGCATCGCCAAAGAAAAAGTATAGTCACGTTAAGCGAGAGGATTTACAGGATCAGCAGATTATTGAGGTAAACTCTGTACTACAGGAGAAGCTCGGGAATTCTGTTATTGGGACAGTTAATGAGATTGCGAGACCTAGGAAAATTGAGAGAAAAACTGTACATAAGGATAATTCTATTGATATAGATAAGGAAGAGAAAGAGGAGCAAGTTGTTTTGTCGTACAGAAAAGGGAAATCACAAATTCAACAACCCAATTAGAATTCTTTATCTCATTAACATTCATATCATTGTATTATTTTGTGAAGGGAATTGCTTGATTTAAACAAAATTTATAATTATTTATTTATTCATTCCATCTACATGATCAATTAATCATATTTACTGGCTTTTTTATTGTTTAAGTTTTTTATTGTATTTTGTATTTTGTATTTTTGTATTTTTGATATTGTATTTTTGAGATTTTATTTTTGACATGGTATTATCTTAAGATTGTATTTTGTGTATTGTGTATTTTTATGTTTTTAATATTGTATTTCTTGTGATGGCATATCTTGAGATTGTATTTCTTGTGATTGTATACCTTGAGATTGCACATTTTGAATATCTTGGAACATTCAAATACAAATTTTGAAATTAGAATATTGAAAATTGTATTTTCATAATCTACATTCAAAACAGTTATCTTACAATTGTTTACAAATAAGCTTTTGATAAAAATCTGTTAAATATTATGAATTCTCTAAATATCTACAAAATCTGTATATTTTAAATTCTTTAAATATCTACAAAAATCTCAACAAGTCAAATTCAACGAATACTTTGATTATGGTGGCAAACATAGATTGCAGGCAATCAAATTATATGTTAATAATTGTAAAAGTATAGAAAAGAAAAAAAAGCATATAAATATTAAGAACCTTACACATCCTTATCAGATCAGGACATGTAAGGACAGCCGAAACAGTCAAAGATATTTCACATCTTTAGAAACCGTGAACTTGAATAGACTTTTTAGCCATTTCAAGTTGGGTGGTCAAGAACTCAAAAACTTTGGCTCTTTGATCACCTTGGAATTGAAGAATGTCACCAAGTTCTTCATCCTTGTTAATATGGCCATTACAACCAAAATCCTTTTTTAAAGTCTTGAGAATTCTCTTGAGATCATATTCACTGGGGATACCCTGAACAGTGGTAATGGTTTTACGGCCGTTACGTTGTTGACATCTGATATGGATAGTACTAGTGGAATGAGTATCGTCGTCACCAGTATCGGCGAAGGGATCTGTGGCTGTTAGTAATTTAGTAGCAATTCCGGATCTTTGTCCAACATACCAAAAGATTTAAGATTCTCGATGGAAGTAGACATAAAAGGTGAGATTCGGTGTTTTTTTTTTCGCACTTATTTAATATAAAAGTATATTGAAGAAGGGAAAGAGAAGTGAAAGGGAAAAAATTGCTTAAGAAAATTATTAATGATTCACGCATAAGTTATATAATTGTTTTTACATTTGTACTTAAATCATGTGACTTGTTTAAATTTGACATTGGGACAGTTAGTGGCGTACAAAGTGTTTTAGACTGCAAATCTGGAGGGTTTTGTTGGAAGGAAAGTACAGCGTAAGAATAGTGCAATATTCGATATTACAAACTCAATATAGAAAAAGGAAATAACCCTTACCCCAGCCTTTTTGAGATATAATGGATGATGATGATGATGATGATGATGATGATGATGATGATGACAATAATGATGATAATATTGATGATAATAATAATGATAATAATATTGAAAAAGTTGAAATAAAGATCAAGACAACAAAATACTACTGAAATTATTCAAAAATTTAATATTAAATAGTTAATCTCCAATTCTTGTTTCAATTCTTGCTACAAATGTTTGCCACTGCTCAAGCATAGCTAAAATATCTTCAACAAAGCCACGATAGCTCCGCTAAACAATCGAAATCAAGTACTATACGCACCACGTCACGCATTTTGAGTTTTCTGTCAAATCATTATTTGGCGCAGTTTCCATTTTAAGCTATCTTCCTAACTCTCCCTTTTTTTCAACAACACCTTATTTCAACATCACCATTCCTCCTACTATCAATTGCTCTAAATTATTTAGTATGTATTACTCATTATTACATAGTCCTATACTAACTCTGATAACCCCAGATTTAGATAATGGCAACTCTATCAAAGGCAGAAGCTGAACTCACTGTTCACATTAAAAAAGCTACAAATCCTGATGAAACCGCTCCTAAAAGAAAACATGTAAGACAGTGTATCATCTACACTTGGGATAACCATTCTGGCCGAGCCTTTTGGAATAGTATGAAAATTCAGCCACTGCACAGTGACGAGATTCAGGTGTTCAAAGCACTCATAACCATCCATAAAGTTTTACAAGAAGGCCATCCAAGCGTTTTAAGAGAAGCTCAGCAAAATGTTTCTTGGATGGAATCGTTATCTAGACATACAGGCTCGTCTTTGGGTGGAAGAAGCTATACAAAACTGATTCAGGAATATGTGAGATTGCTGCTTAAAAAGTTGTATTTCCATAAAATTCACCCCGACTTCAATGGTACTTTTGAATATGAAGAATACATTTCCTTGAGAAATATCAATGACCCCAATGAAGGATTTGAAGCTATTATGGACTTGATGAATTTGCAAGACGCAATTGACGATTTCCAACGTTTGATTATTGCTTCTTTGAAACATGGAAGACCTAATGAGTGCAAAATTTCGGCTCTTATTCCCCTAGTTGCTGAAAGTTACGGTATTTATAGATTTGCTACTACCATGATTAGAGCTATGCACTCATCTACTAACGATGATGATGCCCTCGAGCCTCTCCGTTCAAGATATTACTCTCAGCATCAACGTTTGTTGGAATTTTACTACGACTGTTCAAGTTTAAAATATTTGACCAGCGTCATTAATATTCCTACTTTGAGTCAAGATCCTCCTAATTTGTACGGCGACACTGGAGATGAGGGTGAAGCTCCAGCCTTACCTAGAAGACCCATATCAGAAATTGCCTCTATTGCTACTGGTGCAACAACAGCTCCACCTTCTAGAGATGACCCTGAACCAGTTGTAGACTTTTGGTCCACTCCACAAGGTCAGCAACAATTACAACAGCAGCAGCTTCAACAACAACAGTATGAGGAAGAGCAAAGAAGGCTTGCTGCTCAACGAGAAACTGAATTACAGCAACAACAATATTTGCAAGCTCAACAGCAACAGCAATTTGAAGAGCAGCAACGAGCACAAGCTGAACAACAACGCATGGCTCAAGAAGCCCTGCTTCGTGATCAATACCAACGTCAAGCTGAAGGACGAGCCGCTGAACTTGAAAGAGATATTTTGAATCTTAGAGGCCAGTATGAGCGTGATCAGTTAATGTTGGTGCAATATGATCGTCGTGTTAAATCTCTTGAAAATGAGCTACAACAAATTGCTGCTAATTCAAATCTTCAAATGCAGTCTAAAGATGATTTGATTCGATCTCTACAAGAACAAGTCAACACTTGGAAATCTAAGTATGAAGTTTTGGCAAAATTGTACTCTCAACTTCGTCAAGAACATTTGGACAAATTGAAAGAACTTAAAGCTGCTAAAACTAAAGCTGCTTCTGCTCAAGAAGCTATCGAACGACGAGAAAAGCTGGAACGTGATATCAAGGCAAAGAACATTGAGCTTGCTGACCTTATCCGTGAAAGAGATCGCGCTAGATACGATCTCGATAAATCAAGAGGCAATCAAAAGGGTCAAATTGAAAAGTTAGAAAGACAACTCAGACTTGTTGAAGATAAACTTGCAGATGCAGAAAGATCTAAGGGGGCTGATTTGTCGTTACTAATTTCCAAGCATAACAGGGAATTGGCTGAACTCGAAGAAGCTTTGAAAGCCAAACAAGGAGTTTTGGATAATTACTCCAACAGAAGTTTTGACGATAGTGAATTACAAAGAAAGTTGGCTGAAAAAGATGACGAACTTGAAATTTTACAAGAGACAGTCGATTCTATGGAAGCTGCACTAAAGGAAATGTCTTTGACTCACCAAGAAGCTGATGATGCCATTGGAGAACAGATTGATGACGTAGTTAAAAGTCATTTATCCAAACTCAACGAAATTATTGACGCTATCCTTCAAAGTTCCGCCGAAAGAGTTCAAGAATCTTTGTACGATTTTGAATCTCCAATGCAGGCAGGTAATCAAAACTCAACCCCAGAATTTCTTCTCACAATCATTGAAAAAGCTTCAACAGCAGCCACGGATTTTGCCACCAACTTCAACAATTTCATTATTGACGGTCCAAGCAGTGACTACTCGGGAGTCATTAACATGGCTACTTTATTGTCAAGTGCCATTCCTGAAGTTTTGAGTAATTCTAAGGGTCTTACTAAATTTGCTCGGGATGACTCTGTTGCAGAAACTATTGTTGAGTATGCTAAATGGGCTGCTGTTGCAGTTGAAACATTTTTTTCCAGTGTCAATTCTAAAAGTCTAGACGGTCTTGATCAAGATGATAAAACCGAACAAGTCATTACATACAACATTCAAGTTCAACAACATTTGCAAACCTTATCACAAGCTACTGAAAAATTGGCACCCCGCGCTTTAGGTACTCACACAAACGGTTCAGGCGATTTAGGTGATTTAGTAGACAGAGAAATGGCCAAAGCTGCTGAGGCAATTGCTTCTGCTAATGCCAAACTTAACGATCTTTTAAACAGACCAAAGGATCCCAAATTTTCTGCATTTGATCTCAAGATTCATGAGGCCATTTTGTCTGCTGCCATTGCAGTCACTTCAGCTATTGCAGCACTGATCAAAGCTGCTACAGATTGTCAGGAAGAAATTGTTGCACAAGGACAGGGTTCAAACTCCAAAACAGCGTTTTACAAGAAACACAATAGATGGACAGAAGGTCTTATCTCTGCCGCTAAATCTGTTGCTGGATCTACTAACGTTTTAATTGAAACTGCAGATGGTGTATTAAGTGGTAAAAACACACCTGAACAATTAATTGTTGCTTCAAATGAAGTAGCTTCCTCTACTGCACAATTAGTGGCAGCTTCCAGAGTCAAGGCTTCATCATCCATGTCAAAGACTCAAGATAGACTTGAAGATGCCTCTAAAGCAGTTTCTAGGGCATGTAGATCTTTGGTTAATCAAGTGCAAGATATTTTGTCTAAGAAACAACAAAATGAGATTGAGCAAGTTGATTATTCCAAGTTAACTATTCATGTTTTGAGGACTACTGAGATGGAGCAACAAGTTGAGATTTTAAAGTTGGAGAATTCTTTGACTCAAGCAAGAAAGAGACTTGGAGAAATCAGAAAATTCAGTTATATTGATGATGAGGATGAAGAATAAACTTTATGGGTGTGGGATGACATATTCCCGTAGTAATATTGAAAAGATAATACAAAGTTTGAATTTTTTTTGAGAACTAGTAATGATCAAAAAACACTAATAGGCAAGAAAATTGAAAGATTTGAATATTCGCAAATATAAGCTGTTCAGATGTGGGCAGTTTGTTAGGCTATGTAATTCCAACGTTGACAACTCTCATCCTCTTGTCAATAGACCAACTTCAAGTCTGGATTTTTCATGTACAAATATTCATGAATGGTCTGACTACAGCTTTCAGCACTAGACGCAAACGTGGAACTTATCATCAAGTACCAATAACTAAAAGAATAATCTCATTTTAGCCATACGCGTATTCAACGAAAGTTACGATTGAAATTGCAGTCCCAACTACTGGCATTGCCAAATTGAATTTATCGTCTGATGGTGAATACTTTGAAGCCTGATGATTAGTAAAGAGCTAATGCATCACTTGAGAGCTTCGTGATGAATGGAGATTAATCATAAGCGATAAGAACATGAGTGGATGATATCTACAGAGAACAGTGACGAATTTTTAGTGAGAAGAGCGAGCCTTAATTTTGTATTAAAAGATTGATCACGTTGTTTTGCGACCGTTTAAACTATGACAAGGAAATGTAAGTACAAAAAACAAAACAAGCGAGAAAAGATCTTAGATCTCAATTGGATCTGAAAAGGATCTCACAAACGTTATTTTTTTTTTCAATTTTACCTACCAAGTGGAGTCTTTTCGAGTTACCCCCTGATAAAAAATGGTTATCGCAAAAGATGATGAATATGAAGAGGGAGACAATCCCGATTTGCCATCTGAGGGATATGTCTACGCCCCCGACTGCAGTGAGCATCTTTTTTATTTGCTTGTCTGTATTGTCACTAATTAATAACTATCCGATCTACGCAATCTGCCCAATAAACATTCAAAAAATGACCTCATTTCTGGTTGCGTATTCTTAATGTTGAGATATCTCAAATTTCAACACTTGATTTATTTTACTGTTCAAGCTAGGTTTATGACCTTTTTTGCGCAGCAGATCTAGGATGGCGGTCACCAACAGCCTATTCCATACTAGTCGATAACTTGAGCAAAGCACCAAGCAGGTCCCAAAATGCTTATTCGTTTTAGGTAGCTCTTCTGTTGAATGGCGTCACTGCTAGCTAGACCACTTGTTTAAGTTTCAAGCAAGACGGATCTTTAAACGGAAATCGGATTACTGAATCGGGTTCTCAGTGAAGTTGGTTTGTGCAGAGGGAAAAAAAATGAAACGTCTATACATTTAGGCGAAGCTCCTAGGTGGAAAATGAACGACTTTATATCAATCGCCAACTATCAAAAGTCTTTAAAATATCTAATGTATCAGTGGTAACAGCATGAGTGAAGAGACATGGAAAATATATCAACTGGAAAAGCTTTTTCCGCTTTATAACCTCCTTAACTCTTTGAATATTCAGAGAGATATGATCATGCGTCAAGAAACAAAAGACCAAAACGCCATGTCTGCTCAATATCAGCCATATATTAAAGCGATCCACATATATTTTCCCAGAAAAGTCGACTGAAACTTTTCTATCCAATCATTCATATAATAGACCTAAACACTTCAACTGTCTGAACTTTTCATATCGCAGAAAATCAACTTAACTTAAAACAAACAGGTCTCAACAAACCCATCAACGGCTTCACTGCACGCACAAACCCAGCGATCCGTCATAATCAGATTGGCCCTGGGAGATTCTTGTTTTGCAGCTTGCAGCTTGCGCGTGGCCCCAGCTGTCAATTGTCTTATAAATATTCCAAATAGAGATTTGAGCATTCAATTAAAGCGCATTCAATTCTGTGCGCCAATGCAAGTTCATTGAGTCCAAGTCACTTCATCTATAACCAGTATTATCAGCTTTTCCTGGCTCTCAGGAGCATGTCACAATGAATTAGTTCATACCAAGGAAATACCACTTGAACACTACATATCAAAATACTTGGAGTGTATATATATTGCTTCCTGTCCCCTTGGTTCTCAAATTTTTTTTCTTCTTTTTTTCTTCTTTTCTGCCTACAACACCCACTTTAGTCACTCATTAACAAGTTGATTTCATTCGTTTGATCTTCTTACTTTCATTCTTTGTATTGATCATATAGAATCTCTACCGAACATTTATAAATTGCGCTGGACGTAAACATTTACACTATTCGACAAATATCACAAACTCCCCAAAAACATTCAATATAAACCCGACTTGATTTTAATTATTTTGAACAATTCCCAATTAAAATAGAACTACAATGAAATTTATTACTATTGCTACTACTGCCCTCTTCTCAGCCTCTGCTTTGGCTTCCGACAATTTCCATTTGTTTAAGCGTCAGCAACATTTTGGCAACACAACTATCACGACTGCTCCTGTAACATCTACGATTTACAAAACATTGACTGTTACTTTACCAACCGTTACAGTAGTTCCTACAGTTTTCCCAACTAACTCACTTGTCATCAGCCCTATTACCACTACCGATAGCAACGGTAGTCCCACTGTTATTGGTACAATTACCAGCACCAAAACTCTTACTCTCACTGCCTACACAACTACCACAGCCTCTGCTATCAAGAATTTAGTTGCTCCAGCTGATCAAGTTCAAAGTATCATTAACGGAGTTATCGAACAAAATGGTGTTGTTGCAGTCGATGATATTGTTGTTAGTGGTGAAAAGAAAACGTTAACCGTAACTCAGCCTGTCTACGTTACTATTTACGCTACTCGTAATCCCACTAATTCAGCAGCCCCTACTAGTGCCAGTGTTTCCACCACTCAGGATGTTGATACTATCACTGTCACTAACTTCATTACAAAAACAGTTTCTCCTACCTCTACAACTGTTTTCAACAATGGAACCCTCATTACCCCTGCACCTCAACCATTTGTTACCACTTACACGATAATTGACTCTACTACCAGTCTTATCACAAGAACCAAAACTCTAACCTCCACTATCACCAACTTGATCACTATTACTAACCCTATCAATACTGCCGAAGTTCAAACTCTTACCTCTGTTAATGAGTTTTTGTACAACGCACCTGAAACTGTCACTGTTAAGCCGACTTCTACTGTTACTAGAGTTGTTACTTTGACTAGATCTGCCGTTACCCAAATTGAAACTGCAACTGAAAAAGATACCTATATTTACACTGTTACTAAGACTGATGAAAATAAATCTACAGTTACTGTTGTCAGAACTGCTACCCGGACTCAAACTGTTACAAGAACTGCCACTAAAACATTCACCGTTCCCGTTGAAACTACACCTGCTATTCAAACTGTCACTGTAACTCTAAGCACCAATACACCTAGTAACAATGGAACTCAATCCCAGGGTAATGCTAAGAGACATTTCTACGGTTTTGCTAAATTGAGATGGTAGGTGTATATTTTTTTTCAACAAAAAAACAACTACTCTAGTTTTCTAAACTCACTTTGAAACTTATATACCAATTATAAAAAAGATTTTTTGCAGCTATCAAATTTATTGAAAAAAAATAAATATATAATATTAAAATAATAAATATGTGTGTTTGAATTTGTGATTTTCTCAATTCGGAGTTTGTAGGCATTCTGCAAGAATTTAGTTGGTGCATACTTTGAAATCCAATTTTGGTCAAAAAGGACCCATTTTTTTGCCCTTGAAGTAAAATAATGAATTATTTGACGATGAAACAGAGTAGATTGGAATAGAGCAATGCCATATTGTGACAAGGCATAGTCAAAAGTTTCTTTTCTAGTTTCATAAACTTGACAGATTCTTTCATTGTATACTCTTTCTTCAAGATGATACCAACATGCACAATACTCGGCCTTTGACTAGGTTTAAAACAGAAATTGATCTCTTCTACGAATTGACAAGACAAGTGATGAGTTGAAATATATTGATTTTATCGGAATTGACGATAAAAAAACATTAAGATAGTACTTGAAATTTACTGATTTTTCTCTTCAAACCAAAGAACCCCTAATGTCTTTTTTATCATAGAACAATTGGTAACGATAAAATGAGAATAAGACTGAACCCATAAAACTAAATGAGAATACTAATAAAACAATAAAACACAAGCCTACTGATCAAATAATCTGATGTTCAGCATATATACAACCCATCCATTCAAGGATTTCCGCAAAACAAACTCTGTCAACGAGTTAAAAAAAAGTTTAAGCAGCTACACCGTTGGTCTGTTCTTCATTCTCATCATCCTCTGATTGCATCATATTTAAACGTTTAGCCTTCTCTTCCAATCTCTGTCGCTTTTCTATTCTTTCTTTTCTCATTCTTTCTAACTCAGCACGGATTTCAACGGGATCTTTAGGAATTTGGTTCAATCTTGCGGGATCTGGTCGGAAATTCGCAATGTTGAACTTTTCATGAGTGTCAATACCAACCCAAATCATGGTTGCAATAGGAAATGAAACGCAAAAGGCGAATCTGAAAATCTCCAAATTTGTACCTTGAACTTGGATATTTTTAACGTAGTTAATAATACGAGGAAACATGTTGATATATTGGAATCTGATAAAGTGGGTTGACTGTAGATGAAAGAGGAAGATTTGGGTTGGGAAATTTAAAAAGTCAAGAATTAAAGAGGGTAACCTTTGAGAATAGCATATTATATTGAACGCTCTTTAACTGGCTGGGGGAAACTGGAAAGGGCAATAAGTTGAAAAAAACATTCCACGGTAAAAAGACAAAAATCAGCTAAAAAAAACTTGGTTAAAGTCTGCTTATTGAGAACACTTTTATTAGAATATAAAAACATAGTAAAGCATTGGTTCAATATAAATAAATCTCAACAGATTAAAAAAATTACCAAATATGGTACTTGCGGTAAATCGCCTAATTAAACCTTGGGCCTACTTCAAAAATTTTTCATACTTTTCCTACATAAAACAGGCAAGATCAATCATGTCAACTGGACAAATAGAAAAGAAACACAAACAAACAATGTCTAAATTAGTTACCCACTCTGGTCAATTCCACGCTGACGAAGCTTTAGCTATCTATATGCTTAAGCAATTGCCTAAATACAAGAATGCTGAAGTTATTAGAACCAGAGATCCCAAGATTTGGGAGTCGGAAGATGTTGATTTAGTCGTTGATGTCAGTGCTAAATATGACGGTGTCAAGTTTTTTGATCACCATCAAAGAGAATTTGATCAATCTTTGGATAAGGCTGGATTTGAAAAGATCAAATTGTCAAGTGCTGGCTTAGTTTACAAGCATTTTGGCGAAGAAGTTATCAAAGTTATTGTTGAAAACGAAGGTGAAGAGACAACTGAAAATTTAATCAGTGAAGTTTATCAAAGAATTTATGGAAGATTCGTTGAAGCTATTGATGCCAATGACAATGGTATTCCCGTCTACGACAAGGCTGCTTTAGAATCTGCCGGAATTCAATCCAGTTACTCTGATTTTGGCCTTTCGTTGCCATCTATTGTTGCTGGTCTCAATCCCCGTTCTTCTCAGCTGGAGAAACATGGTGATGCTATTTGTGACTCTCAATTCCTCAAGGCTTCTGAGATTATGGGTCTTGCTTTTACTAACCAAGTTTTGCAAGCCGCTCTATCTTGGTATCCATCCAAAGTGAAAGTTGCTGAAAAATACAACGACGTTACTGCTCGTCAAGCTCTTGATTCTAAGGGACGTATTCTTGTTTTTGAAGAGAATGTTCTTTGGAAACAGATTTTGGAAAATTTGGAAGCTACTTCACCTGTTTTGGAGCCTCTTCTTTACATTGTTTACCCCGGTGGTAAAGTTGATGACTGGAGAGTTCAAGCTGTTGAGAAGGCTACTTTTATTTCTCGCAAGCCTCTTCCTGAGCCTTGGAGAGGTGTCAGAGACGCAGAACTAGAAAAAGTTTCTGGTGTTTCGGGATCATTTTTTGTCCATGCTTCAGGGTTTATTGGCGGAAACAAGACTAAAGAAGGTGCTATTAAATTGGCTCAACTTGCTGCTGATTTTTAAATAAGTAAACCTGATTGTTCATCATGTAAAAGAAGATTCATTTTTATTTATTAAGATTAAATATTATTATGTGTATTTGCTAAAATTTAGTAATGGTTTGTAGATTTGTGTAGGATACTTAATTTTCAAGTCCATACCACAAATTTATTGGCAAACAGTAGTAATGGTATGTTATGCAACAGAAGCATCTTAAACTTGATAGAATAAACGGCAACATGCGTACAGCTGAAATCATGATTATTATTTTAAGACTGCTGTCACATTTTGAAGAGTAAGTCTTGTTGAACCAAATTTTAATCAATTATACTTGGTAAAAGCCTTCCTGTACAATTCTTTCAGCTTCAGAGACCCACTGATTCGCAATAAACAATTCCAAAAATATTGATTCTCGAAAGTTGATCCCTATTATTGAAATTTGGGTTGGTGAATATGTCCCTTGATAGAAAGGATAATCTTCTTTTTGTTTTGCAGAAACGATATTTTACTCCGTTTAATGAGATAAAACTGACATGATATTCTACAGCCTAATTTACAATTATAAATACGTTATGTTGAAATAGAATTGATGTTGTTACCACTGACCGTTTTCCGTGATATACTGGGTAATTTTGTACCTGATTTTCCTCTAAAGCCAAAATCATTTTCTAACAACTTCTGGAGTTTAACCTTATGATTGTGTATTTTTTTTCTTGAAAACTTATGGAAATTCAACTACAAGTAAAACATCCACGATTCATGTATATTAGCAACTGGAAAAGATGTACGGGACGGAAAAAAAACGATCATCAAAATTATGAATCATATGGTTCTGATCAAATTGTTACTAGGACCTGGATCAAATTCTATTTCTTTGGTCCAAAAAAACAGTTTTTAACGAAATTTACCTAGATCTTTAGCAATATTGAAAAAAATAAACTTATTTTATACCGGATCGATATGAAATTTATTTTTTAACCGAAACTTTTCAGCTATGTCAAATAGAATATATTTACCATGGTTGATTTACACAATTTTTCTTTTCTCTGCCCTGAGACTGGGCCACTACTTCATGTACTAGCAAATCTTTGTTTGCGCAAGAACTCTCGTGTTCAAGAAATAGTAAACTTGAACTTAAAATTGTAGTATTTTTTCTTGTTCGCAGTTAATAGAATATATGCTTTTGTGATATCCAAGCAAATCAAATTAAACAGTCATCAACAAAAGAAGTATTTGATCACGATTAAATGTCTCGGAAAGTATTCCTAATCTATCAAGAGCTCAATAATAATAATAAAAGTATGCCAGCTGTTCAGGGTTAGCACTGCCAGAAAAAAAGGATATATCAACAAGATTTAGCTTCAATTCAAACTGAATAAATTCTTTGCTTTACCATGTTTAGAAATTCCAATTGCTATACGTGAGCATCTTGAAAAAGTTTACAATTATATCATATAATCATTTACTTTAGAATGAAAAAATGAACATTAAACTTCCAGAAACAATTTTCTATTTTAAATCTTAATAGATGATTGATAAATAACCTCAAATCAAATAGATCAGAAGACGGGAGCCATGGAAAAAAACTGAGACCTCCATTCTCGGGTTGCGTGTACGATTTGATACATTATTACCAAATTGAATGACAGGATTATTGGAAAGGAGTTAATATGCGGATGAAGTTAGGAGATTGGATTTCAATCTGAAAATCAAGTGGAAATAGTACAAAAGTTTACAAAAATCAAACTAAAATGATATGCAGAACCAATCAATTGATCATTTTTACAAAAATAAATTATTACTCACTGTCAATTTGTTAATTTTAGGCAGTCTTAAAAACAATTGGATATCGCTGGCTGAAAATTGCTAGTAAAAACTAGTTTAAACTGTTATCTTCATTAATTCCGCAAAACTGTTGGAAGAAAACGAAGCTTGTACCTTATTTCAATCAATTTCAGTGTATAATGCTTTTCTGTCCATCTTTGTATTAAAAACTTTTTTCCGTCTTTGTACTAAAAACTTTTTTCCATCTTGTACTAGAAACTTTTGAAAAGAAAGAATTTAATTAAAAAAGTTTGACATGCCAAAGTTTATAAAAACATGATGAAAATATTCTATCAAACATCAGATACATGAAAATCAATTAAGGTTTTGTCTCAAGTTATTGAGTTTGGCACTTTTGAAGGGCGTATTAAAGTCAAACATTATCATGTAAATCAATTAACCAAATGAAATATAAACTAATAGAACTAAAACACAAAAAGTAATGCCTTGACAGTAACCAGATTCAATTGAATTTCAAAAAAATATGGTCAACTCTATTCCACCCATTTACCATACATTTATCAACCATGTAAACGAAAAAAAAAAAATTAACTAACAATCTAGAAACTTGATATCGAGCCAAATTTCTCAAGGGTGATAAACCTTTGACAGATTTGAATAAAAAAAATTGTTCATGATGAAAAACATTGTCCTTTATCATCGTGAAAACACTCATTCAATATGTATATTTTTCATAATATTTCGTCAACTATATCGTTAATTCCAGATTCCGTAGTATGTTTACATCCCTAAAGAGCCCATCCCAGTACTATTCATTGGTGGACTTATCCCAGATCCATTCTGTCCATTAATGTATCCAGGACTTCCAGAAGACCCCATACCAGTACCATTACTTACAGGGGGACTCATCATCATCATGGACCCAGGACTAATACCTGATGCTGATGATGTAGAAATGTTCATTCTACGGCCAATCTGAACCATTCTAGCTTTCAATGCATCTGACATAACTACTGCAAAAGGCCAAATGTATACTGTAGACAAGATTCGACTGACGGCTGTAAGTGCCATTAAACTCAAAGGCAGCTGCATCTCCCGGCTGTTACTGGCTCCAGTTCGTTGATGTTGATTGTGAAGGACATCGTTATCAGCAGCTAAAACATCAAACACTCGAACAAAAATCTTGCGCAATCTAGAAACCAACTGCTTTTCTTCTTCAGACCAACTGTTTAAATCACGCTTTTCAAGACGATGGAAGAATTCAGAAACAACCAACCCACAATCAAATAGTGCAACAATGTTGTGAATAAACGTTTGACTAGCAGTAGTTTTTAAAGTCCATCGAGACGAATGCTTTTCCCAAAGTGATATCGTGTCTGCAGCGTAAGAAGCTGCTTCTAGCAGAGCGTTAAAATGCTTACGCTTTCCAGACTGAAGATCCATCACATTGGGGGTACTCAACTTATCCAGCTCCCTTCCCATTTCATTGAAATCCCGTTTCCAGAAACAGGTTTTAGCTCTTCTTAAATCAAGATAAAGTCGAACATGAGCTAAAGATGACATGGGAATAGAATCAGACATTAAAGAACCTTCTTGAGTTCTAGGAATCAAAGAAGCATGTGGTGATAGGGACCAAGTGGTTTCCCAAGCTCTAAGAATAGCTTCAATTCTTCGCTTTTCATGATCCATCCAACTCTGCTCTTCGTAATCTAATCTTCGTTCATGAATTTCTAAATGAATGGCATTGACTAGCGTAAGAAGCGTAAATTGAGGAATTTCACCAACCAGTGTGTTTCCAGAAAGAAGACGATTCAAACAGTCCAAAAAGTCTGGCCCTTCTACTGCATTTCCCAGTGAACCGTCAGACTCCTTTTCCTGTAGTGCCTCCCACCATTGATTAGCATTCGGCGCTAACCACAAGTTTTCATCACAAGGAGAACCACACTTAATGTCGCTATTACTCAAGGAAGAATTCGCACTGTATCCAGTAGCCAATAAACAAGAAACAATATGAACGACATGCATTGTTCTAATTCGTTCTTGAATTGCCACAAAATACTGCCATTTATCTTCAACACTCGAAGTATTGGGATCAGGAGCTGCAACGTAGTTTCTAGGAGGCATATGCAAATTGGCTGATTTGGCCAATGAAATCACAGCTTTCGCTTGAGCAACTGCAATGTCATTAGTTAAGCCTTCCTCACTAAACAAACCGTAAATCACACCCAAAACCAGAGCCTGAACCAACCATATTGGGGTTTCTTCCTTCTTTCGCTCAGTTTTGCGCTCTTTCCTAGACTCCAAGTAAACATGAACACAGCATCTAGATATTTCAAAAATGCTGGCAGAATCCGACCTTTCAAAAACATATAGTGCACCGATGGACGCCATACTTAATGCAAGAGGTGCGTTTTCTGGGGTAAACTCAAGTTGGTGATGCAAGAAAGGAAGGTGAGGTGCAAAGTGTTTAACAAAAGCATCGATATAAGCTTGAAGCTGGGGAGTAGATGGTAAAGTAGGATGGGCTTTGACGTTGAAAGGGGTTGGATTTGATAACGTAGACATGATATGAGCTCTTAAAGTTGGAGTTATGAGTAATGGCTTGATTTGGTCAAATTGGACATTTTTACGATCATTGTTAGGGAACATGGCAGTTTGATCATGATCCCACAAAGAGCTTCCAAAGTCCATTTCAGTCGAAATATTGTTTGGGGAGTAGTTATTACCAAGACCTAATATATGATTTTGATCTGCTCCCGAAAAAAAAGGTGAGTTTCCATAAGATTGGACATTTTGAGGTGAGTTGTTTTGAGAAGGTCTCAAAGAATGAATAGGTTGGGTTAGAGTTTCCAGGACTTGGATTGGAGAATCATTATGAATAAAAGAAGGATTCAGGTTGATAGGGTCAGGTATTTCGGCTTTGATTGAGGATAGCCATGGAAAATCGTCATTTGTAGTTGGCGGTTTTGTGGTTGGACTATCATCATAATTAGTATTTAATGACTGATTAGTCGTGCTATGAATGCTATTGTTTCGTTGGTTGCTTGTAGAATCCAAAGTTGAGGTACTTTTCGAGGGATCAAAATTAGGATTGGCGTCGCCCAAAAAGAAGTTTTCATCAAAATTGTCTAAAAGTTGAGGGTTAATAAAAAGTGAGTTTGAGCTGAAGAGGTCGTCTACGGGGATATCTTGATCGCGACTCATTGTGACTGGTAGTAATTGTGGGGTGGCAAAGCCGACTTGGGTCGGTCCTGGAGGATGCGAGGCATCTATAAGGGCGATATCCTTATACGAAGCATAAGAAGTAGAGGAGGCAGCCGAGAAGGAAGCAGCTCTCATTCGTTTTGAGCTAGAGTCAGAGGAATCATAATAGTTGGAAGTATCATTAGAATTAGATTGCATAAAACCAGAGTTATTGAAATGAACCTAAAAGAGACAGTTAGTGGTAAAATTTCAGAAATACTGTGAAGCAGTTCGCCTCAAAAAAAGAGAGAACGTACCATGTCCGAAAAGAGCTGAGTGTTTGGTACAGACATATTTGGCGGAGACATTGAAGTAGCAGGCTGGTATGGGATTTGAGAGGAAAGTATGCCGAAACCATTTTTGTTACTGGGGAGCATTGATTGTGGTTGATTATTAGTTGGAGAAGTTGGCTGTTGCTGATTAGTGGGAGATATATTATTGTTTGATTTATCAAGATTTTGATTTGCTTTTGAAGCTTTGGTGATATTTTTTCTCTTTGCGGTTGCACGAACTCTTGGAGTTTCAGGAAATGAAGCGTGTAGTTTTTGCTTGTGTCTTAGCAAGAGGTCTCGCCTTGCAAAGCACCTTTCACAAACCGGGCACTGGAAAGGTTTTTCTTTGGTGTGGGAGCGTTCGTGGCGCTTCAAGTGTTCTAATCTAGCAAAGGATCTGGTACAGGTCAAGCAGACGTGGGGTCTTGGTTTATCAGTTTTGATGATTGTTGATTTCGGGGGGATCTGCTGGGTTGGTTGGGGCATGTTTGGGCCTGCTGGAGGATGAATCTGGGTCTGTTTGCCTAGACTTGGGACCGCGTGGGCCAAAGACAATTGTTGCTGGAGCATTTGGTCTTTAGTATTGTTCATGGCAACCGCCGAATCAGAAATTGGAGATATGAAAGGACCAGAATGGACAAAAAGTTGGTGATGAAGAGAAGGAAGGAAAAATAATTTTAAAAAAATCAGAAAAATCAGAGAACCATAACTAACCCAATGTAATGTTAAGGGTTAGGAGATTATATAAGCAGAGGCTAGTCAAGTGATGTTTAATAATTTATTATGTAATGAGCGTGAGCCACATTTTGAGTTGTTATGACATAAGAATGTAGACAATATGAAAGTGGACTAAGTGTATAGTCAAAATGAAAGTAGACAAAGTGTATAGTCAATATATATAGTCAATATATATAGTCAATATATATAGTCAATATAATCAACTTATTCACACAATCGCATCATGACATGACTACATAATCACGTAATCACGTAATCACACAATCAGAATCACTACCACCACTATCAACATATATTCACCATATTCATGATAATACGCTCTTGTCCAAAACTCGAACCTTGTTACCCCAGATTTCCATTATATCGAATGTTGTTTCACGCCCTTTTTTAGGGTTCAAGACAGAGGGAGACCGTTTGATATGAAGTCATAAGCACAATTAGGGCTATAGAAATTAAAAGTTAGGGTTTTAAGATTACCCTGTTTAAAATTTGTTGATTTAAGAAAAGCTGTTGACAATATTTTTCTTTCTTTTCTCTCTTTAGAGCACGACATCGTATTTAGACGAACCGGTAAAGCTACATTTGTTTCATATATGGGACAGAGAAGATTTAAACAAGGTCGTTTTGGCTGAGTTTTTATTTTTAAACTGTAAAGTGCACGCTTTTTTGGTGATTCTCGGTGTCCAGAGTATACGATGATTTTAGGGTCTTTTAAGAACTTTGTTGGAGTAAACAATGAATACAGAGTGTCAGATAGATCCTACATTAGATAAAAAGATGTATTTTAGATTTAATAAATGAATGAAAATTTGGATTGAAATTAAATTGTATTAATATTTGGGAAGATTTGGATTGATATTGGGGAAGATTTGGATTGATATTGAGGAAGATTGATATTAATGAAATTTGTATTAAAGATCTGAGTCTTGATTTAAGTCTTGATTTAGTCATGAATTAAGTCTTGATATAGTCTTGATTTAGTCATGAATTAAGTCTTCAATTAAGTCTTGAATTCAGTCTTTAAGTCTTACAAACTGGATTTGAGTTGAGTCTTGATTTAAAACTGGATTGAACATGAATATTTACTTGAACTAAATATAATCATGAAAACAATCATGAAAACAATCATGAAAACAATCTTGAAAACAATCTTGAAAACAATCATGAAAACAATCATGAAAACAATCTTGAAAACAATCTTGAAAACAATCTTGAAAACAATCTTGAAAACAATCTTGAAAACAATCTTGAAAACAATCTTAATTTCAAATATCTAAACCTGATCATACATCTTAACAAACCACACAGACACTCATCTACATTATCTTGCTTTTATTACCAAATTTAATACCTTATCGCCAACTCATAACGTACACGGACAGCTGACTCTTGATCCAAAAAAGTATAAATGAACTGAAAAATTCCTTCTTCTGATCACCTCCCATAAACTCTATCATGCTCGTAACTGCATTTCTACCCTCTAAAATCACTTTTGATGCTAACCAAGTATCCATCGTCTTCCAAGACGGCCAGTCTACTCAATTCCATAACATCTGGTTAAGAGATTCTTGTCAATGCGAAACAGACTTCCATCCCCAAACTAAACAACGTTTACTGGACACCTTTGCCATCCCTGAAGACATTCAAGCAAAATCCGCTGAAATTGAGTCTCAAAACGTTAAAATTAATTGGAATGATAATCACGAATCGCTCTACCCCATTGAATGGCTCATCTTGCACTCATACAACCCTTCGCTGATGCCAAACAAGTCTGTTGAACTTGAGAGAAAACTCTGGACCGTTGCAGATATCAAGGCCGACTGGCCTGAAATCAAGTACCAAAACGTTATGGACTCTGACGCTGGCGTCGCTGAATGGGCCCTCAAAATTTACACTAAAGGTTTCTGCATGGTCGAAGGCGTGCCTGTGTCGCCTGAGGCCACTGAAAAGCTCATTGAGCGACTTTCCTACATCAAGCCCACTCACTATGGCGGCTTCTGGGACTTTACTGCAGACCTATCTAAAAACGACACTGCGTACACAAACCTCTTTATCGCATCGCACACTGACGGAACATACTGGTCTGACACACCTGGACTGCAATTGTTCCATATGCTTCACCATGATGGGACTGGAGGTGAAAACATGCTTGTTGACGGGTTCAAGTGTGCAGAGATTTTGCAAAAAGAGTCTCCCGAGGCGTATGAAATTTTGTCTCGGATTCGTATTCCTGCGCATTCTGCGGGAGAGCTGGACGTTTGCATCACTCCTGCGATTCCTCAATGTGTGTTTACTCATAATGATGGAAAGCTTACCCAGGTACGTTGGAACAATTGTGATCGGTCTATTATGGATTCGTGGGTTGACGCTAAAGATGTTCCCAAGTTTTATTCTGCGATTCGATTGTGGAATGATGTTTTGACTCGCAAGGAAAATGAGATTCTTTTGAAACTTCAGCCTGGTCAATGTTTAATTTTTGACAATTGGCGAGTTTTACATGGACGTATTGGATTTACAGGAAACCGAAGAATGTGTGGGGCTTATGTGAACCGAGATGATTTTGTGTCGAGGGCCAAGTTGCTGAATTTGGGGCGAGATGAAGTCATTAAGCATTTGTAGCTAGCTTTAAGGGGAGGAAATAAATAAAGACAGTTTGGTGTTAATTTATATAAAAAATGAAAACTATTGTTTAAATTGAACCTTTATGTTATCAGAACCTTTCATGTTATTTTCTTGAGTGATATTTAGAGCTTTTTAATTTTTTTAATTTTTTTTTAATTTTCAGATTATTTTCTAGATTTTTTCTAGTTTAATTTTTTTCAATTTTCTAGATTTTTTCTAGTTTAATTTTTTTCAATTTTTTTTAATTTTTTTTTTAATTTCTAGATTTTGTCAATTTTTTCTAATTTATACTTATTTGTCAATTTCTAGATTTTGTCAATTTTTTCTAATTTATACTTTTTTTTTAATTTCTAGATTTTGTCAATTTTTTCTAATTTATACTTATTTGTCAATTTCTAAATTTCTTTTATTTGTCAAATTTCTTGGACTTTGCTTAGATTTTATAAATTTGCTTGGACTTTGCAATTTTGTCAATTTTGTCAATTTACTTTGATTTTATTTTGTTTATACAATTAGCTATTTTATAAATTTGCTTATACTGTTAATTTGCTATTTTTTACAATTTTGAATTTTGTCAAATTCCTATTTTCCTATTGTAAATGTCAATTCTTAAATTTTGCCTAAATTTTGCTACTGTCAACAAAAATTGCCATGCGAAATAAACCGTTCTAATGAACGATAAAAAGGAATTTAGATACGCTATTGGTCAAGAGTTGACATGTATTAAGATGATTAAGGAAGGACATGGAGCTATACTTTTGAAAACAAATAAACATGAGATTTGATGAATTCAAGTCAGAATAGTGATCTAGTAGCGCACCCGAAAGTATTTAAAGTACAGGCTGTTCATATTATCGAAAAGTTTCAAGAATTAGCAATATGCACATTTATTAGAATCAACAAAATTATTAAATGGTTACATTTTTTAGTATTATTTTTTGAGTATTAAAAATGTCAAATTTAAACGATTTTACAATAAATGTACTAATAATTAAGTTTTAAAAAAGATATTTTCCCCTTTTTTTTTAAATATTTTTAAATGTATTAATTATTGGATATTTTGAATATTTAAATTGTTGATTATTTTGGATATTTCGAATATTTTGATTATTTTGGATATTTCGAATATTTTGATTATTTTAATTATTTTGATTATTTTGATTATTTTGATTATTTTGATTATTTTGATTATTTTGATTATTTTGATCATTTTGATTATTTTGTTATTTTGAATATTATATTGTTTTGAATATTATATTATTTTGAATATTATATTATTTTAAATAATCATAAATAACCAACAAATTTGATATTTCATCACTATTCGTTTTCTAATAAATTATTAAATTATTAAATTTCATTTATTTACTTTTTCTAATTCATTTAGTTTCATACTTGGTCTAATTCTTTTAAATTTCTTCTACTTTTTATTTTTCATCCTTTCCATCTTCATCAATACTCCCCTAATCACCATCTTTTTGGTCCTCTTTCTATAATGCGTTGGCCAGGGAAAAAAAAACGAAACAACTCTGCCCCAGTAGACTCCCCTACAATCGATGCCCACTTTCAATCTCCAAGTATCTACGCGAACGACAGTGAATCCTTCGACACTGGCTCAATCAAACATCTTGTCCCTCCCCAGGACTCTTACGATATAACTGAAAAAATTGTACAAGAATCCGTACTAGGCCATCATGAAGAAATCCAATGGTCAACTCCTTATCAGTCTTCTAATCTCATCAACTCAAAACCTTCGCCAAATAACATTCCATCCAAGTCTGCAGACCTGGGATCAAAACGTTTGTCTTTGTCCGTCACTTCTCAGCTAATAGATCCTCATCCAAATATATCCCATCGCAAAAGCACCAGTTTTGAGTCCTCATCCAAGTTTCAAATTCAGCAGCATCAGCATACAGATTCAACAAACTCTGATTTTGACTTTAATCATTCAAGCCATGCTACTCATGATAATTCGCAAAGGTATGTATATTCATTTTGAGAGCGTTCTTTTTCTTTTATATGGGGGTTTATTGGGTTTTTATGGGTTTTTATTTGGTTCTTTTGTGGGTTTTATTTGGTTCTTATTTGGTTCTTATTGGGTTCTTTTGTGGGTTTTATTGAGTTTTTATTGGGTTCTTTCGCGGGTTCTTTTAATGGGTTTTTCTATTGGGTTCTTCTATTGTGTTTTTCTATTGTGTTTTTCTATTGTGTGAGCTGAGTCTGGGTTTAGATATGGGTTCAAAATGAGTTCAGAAATTGGTTCAGAAATGGGTTCAGTATGAATTCTGTAGGAGTTCAATATGGGTTCAATATGGGTTCAATATGGGTTCAATGGGTTCAATGGGTTCAATATGGGTTTAACATGAGTTCAGCACGAGTTCAATATAAGTTCAACATGAGCTCAATATGAATTCTGTGTGAACTCTCACTAAACTCACTAACTCATACTCATTCCAAACTCACTAAACTCACTAAACTCACTGAATTCAATTTTTGGGTTCTCCAGTATACCAATTTTTTGGGTTTTTCCAGTATATCAAGTTTTTGGGTTTTTCCTTCTAGTCTGTATACTATTCCTTCTCGTCATTGAAACTTTTGATTGTTGAATTCATTGTTCATCATAATTTGAATGAATTTAATAAACAATAATCCTACTGAACTCATCCCATATCCTACAACTACTCTTTGAACAAACTGGTTTCACCCTCAACATTAAATCACTTTTAAGTTTTGGATTATTATTTTTAGGTATTTTTGAATCCTTTCATTCATATTCTACGAATTAAACTGTGATTTCGAATGTTTGTTCAATCTGTCAACCCCTTTTTATTTTCTACTTCAACACCCACTCAAAATTATTCTCTCCTTCAAGCCCTCCCCTTACTACCATTCAAGCTCTCGCACTGACCTAGCTCACTACTAACTTTTCTTCCCTCTCAACCAGCTCTACCTCCTTCTTCAACCTGGAACCATCTATACAATTAGACAGCTCTGCTATCTCGTCTCCAAAAGGTATGCTCCCTCAATTCACCCCACCTCGTCTATTCTAACCTACCCTCCAGCTGTTAACGTCATGTCTGACCCAAATCATTTCAATAAATCCTCCCATCAATTAGCACCACCGCATTTTTCACCAAGTCCATCAAGATCTCCTTCCCCCCATGCCTCCTCGGCTACCCTAGGAAGATCATTCCAATCAGACGACAACACAATGCATTCATTTAAAGATGATAACAATACAAACCTCTCAATCAACTCACAACTCCATCCCTCGTCCCTCCAAAATACAATCTACAAACAGGACTGGCTAAATAGATTTGCCTCGTCAACTTCGGCCCTCTCCTCCTTCTCAAATACTCAAAACTCAAACCAACAACCCTGGAGACTCGTAAGAGCTGTAGTACGCGATGGCTCTCTCAAATTATATAAAGCTCCCTCTGACTTGGGTATCAAAGCCTTTGACTTTGACGCTTCGCTAATACCCGCCCAGCCCTCCATCGCTTCTACAACTTGCCCCAATAATACTAATTCCTCAACAGCTCAAAACAACTCTAATACTACTATCCCTTCTCCTAATACTTCGCATAAACGTATCTTATCCTCAAACTCTTCCCTAATGCCTCTGATCCCGCCATCAAAAAGCGTCGGTACAGGCGGCTCACGTCTCTTCTTTAAAGGCCTGGAATCTCATCCTGACCTAGAATACAATGATAAAGGAAAAATCATTGGCGGCTCTGATGAAGCTATTTGCCACGCCATTCTCTTTGGCCAAAGTGACTCCTTCGCTGAAACTTCAGTCCTACTACTACCGCTATTGACTGATATGGTTTCAGTCATTGATTTAATGACCCTCTACTCAACAAGCGTCTCACATACCGGATCCAACGCTTCAACAATTCCTTTTTCTTCTGCAAATCACAACCTATCTACCGCCCCTTCTCCACAAAACAACCCAAATCATACCCTTGGCGCTCAGCTTGTAGCTCGGCTGAAATTAGTGATTGAAACCATACAGGATAATTTTCCAGGTATGCTGCTAGACAATACAATTTTTAGTGTTTTTATGCGTCTTGTTGAGTCAGTATCATATCACGACGATTCAGTAGCCACTGATCTCAAAATGTCTGTCTTTATGAAACAAAAATCAATGACGGAAATGCTCTCTTATGCCACCCATCAAGACCAAATGATGTGGACTGGTATACAGCCAAATCTTAGCGAAACTACCTCTGACAAACTTCATTACATTCTTAATAGAATTGAAAATACTCCCCAAAATCACGGCCAAATTAACGCTCATCATCAAGCTGCTCCAAAATTACCTGCCGCAATATCTCCAAGTTTAATCCTAGACATTAATGTCGATACCTTTGCTAAACAGATTTACCATTTTCATCTCTCATTCTCCAAGGACTGGTCTCCTACATCCGATATTGCCCTGCTATTCAACACGAAGTACAATTATCACCGTCATAGTCCGTTGGTATTCGATTCAATTAACATACATTTTTTGGGTAATTTACTTATCGATCATCTTTTTAACCAAGCTCATCGCATAGACAACAATTACAGAGGAAAAATCCTTACCTATTGGATCACTCTGGGTAATGCATTAAAAAACTCGGGTGATATGGTAGGCTGGCTATCTATTGCTACTGTGGTTTGCTCTCTACCCGTCTTGAGATTAAGAGGTATTTGGTGTTATGTGGCTGCTGAAATTCGTGATCGCGTTATTAGAGAATGGGCTCCTGTCGTGTTTGATTTGGAAAGAAGGTTAATGATTTCGGACATGTCTCGAAAGTCCACCTACCATGTCTTAGCTCCTCAGGGCATTGGAATCACTTATCCAAAAGAACGTGTGGTCCCTTTTTTTGGAGACTTGTGCGTCAAATTTCAAGAAGGTTCAACGTACAAGCAATGTGAGAGTCGTCTCAATAGCATCAAAACGGCATTTGAGCGATGGGATTCATATTTAGATCAGATTGCTCAAAATGATACTTTTGATCCATTACCTGAACCAATTCCTGTTATTCAAAGACTCCTTTATGCTCTTTTATCTCAGCATTTTGAAGCGCCTGTTCCGTATCCAGAAACTATATTGAAAATGTCTTTAGACATCGAGCCCAGTATATCTGGAAGGTACTTGAAATATCATGAATGTCAAAAACCTCATTTGGTCACTGGATCATATCTACCCACCATTTTCACAACTGTTGTTCCTTCTTATACTCTGTTTTCCAAACAAGTGCTGATCGCTTCCAGTGCGGCTATGAATAGTTTTCCTAAAAGAAGTCTAAGGACGTCTTCTTCAAGAACTGGCGATTCTTTTAGATCAAATACTATTCATACCACCGCTCCAAATCGAACGATAGGTGCTTCAGTTTCTTCTTCCTCGATTATTGGTGCTTCTGGAATTTTACCTAGATCCATGACTTTCCCCGTTGAACCTCCCGTACTATCTACGGGGTACTCTGAGATTGATACACCTAGCCGTCAGTTTATCGGAATTCACAAATCTGGTAATTCTTTGGTTAGAACTATTCGTGACGTTCTCAATTTGGGAACTCAATTGTATCCTGTTTTTGATGACATTGTTTTAAAATCATTTGATTATGACAATTTAGCGCCATCATCTTCAAGACGTTCAAGTGTAGTAGAAGGAAGACTGAATAATACTCGTCGTGTCTCCGCCCCACTTTCGGAATTCGGCCATCAAGCTTCAAACTCTCCAACTGAGCCTCATGCCAGTGTGGTCGTTAAAGCTGCTACGTTAGAACGATTGATTGATATTCTTGTACTTGGTGTTGGTGAATTCAATAGTTTTATTGAAAATAACCCTACAGGGCCGCTCAAGATTGATATGGATTCGCACACTTTGATATTTTTTGCAACCTTCAGAAGTTTCTGTTCTCCCGCTGCTTTATTAGAGAGCTTAAGGAAGAGATTTGTGGGTGCTCAATCTGCTGCTGTTTCTATTCAAGAGAAAAATAACAACATCGTTGTTGAGCCTTCTAATACAAATAATGGTTTTAGTATGAGTGAAGAACCTGAACGTGCTCCATTCCCAAACTGGGATCCTAACTGTGAAGTTGATCCTGCTGCAATCAATTGGAAGACTGTTGCACAAATTCAAATTGGAATTTTAGAGGCTTGTCACTTGTGGGTATCCCAATTTTTTGCAGATTTTGCAAATGACTTGGCTATTAGAGATCAATTTTTGGATTTGCTAAAAACTTTCGAGCTGGAACTGCAAACATGGAAAGAATCTGGTGTCTTAAGCCGCGAAGAATACATGATCTGTTATGAAACGATTGAAGTTTTGCACAAGAAAGTGAGAAAACTTTTCATCAAAAAATCTTATAGACCTGTTGATATCAAGAGAGTAGTGCCAACTTTTCCTCTTGGTACTAAGATTGAAAATCTTCCATCTAATGGTGGGATTCAAATTCTAGAACAGCTTGTAGATGATGTGGATTGCGTTGCAGCTGAATATTTCAACATGATTCAGCTTAAAGATTGGATGGAAGTTTTCGAATATTTGGAAATGCAAGGTGCTGAAATCAATGGCTTTTTCAACTACAGACCCCCTCATCCCAATAGCGATGAAGACATGACAGTTCAGGATATTTACAACTATCTTGAGCATCTTGCTCGTGAAAACTCGGATGATAAACTTTTGCATTCTTTCTCTCGACCTATTAGAGAACTTTTCAAACTACACAACAATATTGTCAGTTATTTCACTTTGCAAATCAGTGACAATGCTATCAGAAGGGAAGAAAGAGTTGGGCGAATGACGTCGATTTTGAAGATTTTGGGAATTATCAAGCGAAGAATGAAACCCTTAGATCTTTTCCAACAACAGCAACAGCAAGAGATGGATGAGGAAAAAGGACACAAAAATGATGAATTTGGAACTGGGTTGTCAGATCACATTCCAGGATTTTTAGAGTCAGCCATTTCTGCTGCAATAATTAGACCAGAAAGTCGTGGATTTGCAAACTCTTGGGTTCATGCTTCTAAAGAAATTTCCAAACAATTTTGCGGTACTTTTAGTGGAACAGTGAGCACATTGGAGTCGGTTATTCCTGATATTCCAGCATCTCTTTTGAAAAATGCTGGTGTAGGTAACAAGGCTTTGACGCCTTGTATTGGATGGATCTTGGAACAATTGATTGAAATTGTGTGTTATATTCCTAATATGTCTGTCGAAAATCCTCGACTAATCAACTTTGACAAACGAAGACACATTTACAACTTGATTGTCAATATAACTGACATGAAACAACATATTGATGGTCTGGAGAGTCTTTACAGTAATGGAATGGATGTCACTGCAGTTTTTAACTTTACCAAACGGGTCTCATATATTATCAATCCAGTTAAACGACTTTATTTCCTTGACCGCAAGGCTGCTCGTGATGCTGCTAGTAGAGAGCTCAAGGAGTATTCCAAATCGTCTTCCAAGGTTAAAGTTTTTGTTTGTTATATTCAAACAGAAAATGAAAAAATGAAGAGAGATTCTCGTCTTCGAGAAAACATTGATCGAATGACAAAGGATATCAAAAAGGCTACGAGTCGTTCTAAGACTCCTACATCAGCCAATTCTGCTCTTTCCGAGCGCAAATCTGGTTTTGCTAGATTTGGCGGCTTTTTCAAATCCTCAGTTCGGCCAATTTCCATTGCAATTAGTGGAAACTTCACGCCATCTACAGAAAAGCTCATTCACCCTGATGACTTACCTGATTTAGGTTGTATGGGTGACGTGAGATTTAAGCTTATTTCTACGATAGAGTTGGCCAATACTTCTGTTTCTCATTTCAAGCCTAGTAGAGATCAACATCATTCGATGTTCAAGATTACCGGCGATGGTGTTCAGGAAATTGTTTTCCAAGCTACTAACAATGCAGCCGCAGAAGATTGGATTCGCACTTTGACGTTAGCACAAAAGCGAGCTTCTTTACTAGCAGTCATGTCACCATCGTCCACTAAAGTTTTTGGTGTCCCCGTGCCTATTGTATGTGAAAGAGAGGGTAGACCTATACCTTATGTTGTTGAAACATTACTTGATGAAATTGAAGACCGTGGATTAGACGAAGTTGGTTTGTACCGTATTCCTGGATCTTTGGCTAGTGTTCACGCCCTAAAAAGCGCATTTGATTCCGGTGGACCTGTCAACATGAAAGACAGTAGGTGGGTTGATATTAATACAGCTACCGGATGTTTCAAATTGTATTTGAGAGAGTTACCTGAACCTTTATTGACTGCAGAGCTGTTTGCCGATTTTGTCATCTGCGGAAATATGGGCAATACACATGATGGTATTTCAATGTTGAAAAGATGTGTGCACAGACTACCAGCACCTAACTACAATTTGCTGAGGAGACTAGTTGAACATTTAGTATTGGTTACACAACATGGACAGGCAAATTTGATGCATGCTGTCAATTTGGCCATAGTTTTCTCCATGAGTTTTTTGCCCATATCCAGTTCGACTTCGTCAGTTTCTAATGACTTGGGAGCAATGCAAACAATGTTAAAGACAATGATTATTGCTAGCGAAAGAATATTCTTAGACAAGCAAGACGATGATGTAGACGGGCCACTGCCTTCACAGTTACCAACGATGCAAACAGAACCATATCTTGGAGCTCTTGATGACGAAGAAGAATCAGAAGAAGGAAGAATGATTCTGCAACCTCCACCTCATATAAATGAATCAGATGAAGAATCAGATGAAGAAGATTTTATGAGGGGAGCAGGAGGAGAAGTAGATGAAGACAACATGACGGTACCCTTGAATATTTCCATGGGCGGGTCTGGCACCATGACTTCAATGGGATATGATGATACTAACATTAAATTATCTACATCAGCTCCAACATCTTCAGCTATCACTTCGACAACCAGTATAAAGGAAGACG
This sequence comes from Geotrichum albidum, assembly GCA_003707475.1. Classification (NCBI taxonomy): domain Eukaryota; kingdom Fungi; phylum Ascomycota; class Dipodascomycetes; order Dipodascales; family Dipodascaceae; genus Geotrichum; species Geotrichum albidum. The sequence continues at coordinate 311,226 of PPJE01000002.1, read as the reverse complement.
GGTTTGATGAAGAGGATGAAGAAGATGTAGTTGCACCAATTATGAGAAGGAGGATGGAAGGAGGGGTTAATAAGATAAACAAACGGTTCAGCTCAATGTTACTTTCGTCTGAATTGATGGAAGCAGGTATTCCCAATGAATCAGAGATGAATCAAAACGCTGCTGATAATTTTATAAATCAGGTACCAACCACTCCCTTGATTAATGGAATGCAAGTTCAAAACTCATCATCAATGAATATTGAAGACTCAAAATCTGGATCTAATACAAGTGGGCCGTCCAATGTTGCGGCATCCAATCCCGAAAAAGAAAAAAGAGATAGTTTTACCGAAGTTAGTGCATACTAAATAGCATTGAACGAGAAGAAGGAGAAAAAAAAGTGGTTTTGTTTATTTCTACAATCATATTTTCATACAGTATTTTGATCATTATTTCATTGCTCTTGAGAATTGATATATTTAAATATGTAATTGGCTTAAAGCTTAGGAAAGAGAATACAACTCTGGGTTTTTATAAACGTTGTTTTTTGTATGTAGTCCTTATATTTTAAATTATGTTGAGGATTACAATTAAAGATTTTTGATTATTTGACTCAAGTTTTAGACAAACTTTTATGATCTGATACAATGTTTCTCTTCCTTTAAAGAGAAGGCATTGGTACTAGTTGAAATAAATTAAAGATGGAGTTAACTAGTATGGGGAAATCACTACAAGCATTAATTAGTTATACCAATCTGAAATACCTGATTTTTTTCACCTGAAATTTTTAAAGGCTATTTTTCATTTCAAAAAATTTAAGTTGGATTTCAAGAGGGATAATTTTCTGCAAGAATGTATAAGATGGCTTGTGAGGTGATTGACCGTACTTTAAAATAGATGGATGTAAGTCACCATGTTTTACATGATTTTTACTGTAACAGTTTTTGCTTGGAAAAGTAGGGAATGATTTATGAGTTTTTGATTGATTATTTCATCAGTTTTCTGTAAACAACTGATTGTTTCTCCAAATGTTAATATCTTGTGCTTATAGTATACCATTGTTTTGGAAAATGACATTTAAAATCGTTGAAAAAATCAAGTGGGTGGGTCATGTTTCCAGCTAAAATACAAAACTGAAATAGTTTAATTTTGAAGGAAGAATGGTAGTAAACAATGCCCGTCATAGTTCATCTAAATGCATTAGATGATGCATTTTAACGTTTAGCCTTTTATTTTTATTATTATTTTCATTTAAAATTTTATATTATTTTATTTTGAATTATATTCTATTAGGAACTGTAGGAATTTGAGTAATAAAAACCGGAATAAATTCATTCCAATTTCAATCTTGATCTCTTAACAATTCTTTTACAATCTCTCATTCATTCTTTTGAGTCTGCTCTCTTAATAATTGACAATAGCTGCAAGAACTCAACAACTGCTTTTTTTGAATCGATCATCTTTTGTTTAACTGCTTGATCACCGAATACCAGGAAAAAAAATAGTAACAGTAGAAACAGTATATATATTCAACAGTTTTCCAATTGTCTGCTCGACTGCAATCATGTCTAAATCTTCGATACTCCCGCTTTTCAGCGTTTTCTTTTCATTTGCAACGTTTGTGCTCATTCTTTTTGTAATAATTGGCAATATTCGACCTAATCCAGTAGTTCGAGATATTTACTTTCTAAAATTACAGACTTCAAATATTGGTGCCGACATTGTGCCTTCATACAATGATTTGAATAACGAAGCAATTTCTAATCTAAGGCAATACAATGCCTACACTATCGGTCTATGGGGTTTTTGCTGGCTACGAAATGATTCTACTGTCGGCTGTTCATCATCATCTTCACGATACCATTTTTCTCTTATCAATATGGTTTACAAGTCCTTGGGCATTTGGACTGATGTCAGTCCCCCAGGTACTCTTGCTGAAAACAGTGACCGTATCGAATCAATGTCTCGAGGAATGCTGGCTTTGTATATAATTTCAATCATTCTTGCTTTCCTTACTTTTATTTTTAGTATTCTTGCCATTAGTCGGGGTAAGAAAACAAGAGTCTTTACGTCTTTGATGGCATTGTTAACTATGGTCACCACGTTAGTGGCCTCTGCACTCGCTACGGGACTTTTTGTTTACATTAAGCAGCAATTCAACGACAATGGAGGATCATCAGTGTCAGCTAAACTAAGCCAAGTGGGATTCGGTATTTCGTGGGGTGCTGGATTGAGTGCTTTGCTTGCATTCATTATGGCTACTATTGCCATTTGCTTTACAAGTAGACAGAAAAACCCTACTCCCGATAAACAACCTTTTTTGGAATCTGATGCCAATATGATGATGCCTGCTCATGATCAGGAATATAATTACAATTCACCAGGTGCTCAATATGAGCAAAAGCAGCCTCTACAACCTCCAACACAACTCCCTGCTCAAAATCAAGATATCTTTGATAACAACTACAATGGATATCATAGAGTGGATGGACCACAATTAGTTCAACCATCTCATTACGAAAATGGTAGGCCATAAACAATTATAAAGCTGCAAATCTGCTTTGTGAATTATTGTTTCCCTCTTGCTTATATATTTACCTGTTTTTAACTTCTATTTAATTTTATTCTGATACTCTGATAAATATCCCATTTCAAAATTGATATCCCCAACATACGTCAATACTATGGTTAACGACAGAAATCTACAAATGTAAATACTAGAAACATTGGACAAGAAGGAAAAGAAGTCTTTCTTCTTAAACTACGACCCGTATATTATTATTCAGGGTAAAAGAGTAAAGAAATGAGACTCCAACAAACCCCGAAATTTTTGATTTTGAAAACTGCTCATAATTTGACTCTGTGAATTTTCCTTTTTTTCCTCTTTCAGTCTTGTTATAAAGAATAGTTTAATATGAGACCGGCACATCACGAACCTTCTAAGGTCCAAGGGGCCATAAATCAAGTATGTGAAAAGCTTTTTATTGAAGAAAACTACAAAATAAAACTACTGACAGCTGAATTCTTTGAAATAGATCATTGAAGGTACAATAGTAGGTGGATTGATAGGGGTTACTACTGCTACAGTTGTGCATTTTGGATCCATGAGATTTTCACCAAGATATAGGTCTTTAACAGTTCAATTTCGAACATTTATTGCTCTGGGACTAATCATGACTCCAGCATGTTGGAAAATCGACCAAAATCTCTTATCTTACGAAAGAAAGTTAGCTCTACAGCAAAAAGAAGAACGTCGTAGAAAAATGGAAGAGGCAGTTGAAAGAGGCGAATACGCTGGAGCAGATAACGGAAGAGGTTAGAATTTCATTTGAATATTTAATTTGTTTTAAATCTTGGGTACAAAAGTATATCTACTCAATCTATTGTGGGTTCTCATAATCATCAGTGTCGACTTCTTCCTTGGTTCTCTTTACACGATTCCACAGAGAGACTCTGTCGTCTAGAACAAAATCGAAAATGACCTTGAACCAACTGGTATGAGTTGGTAAGGGATCATAGAAATCTTTGGCAATTTCATTAAGTTTGGGTAATCTAGTCCAAGGAATATAAGGGAAATCGTGATGCTCGTTGTGATACCCAGCATTGTATACAAAAAAGTTCAAAGGACCATAATAACTGAATGTTTCAGGAGGAGCAATAGTAGAAACACCTTTGGTATGATCTGGAATTGGTTGTTGAGGAGTGTCCAAAACGTAGTGTTCAGCAATAAAATGACCAGCAATTGGATGCCACGATCCTGCCAAAAATCCAGAGAGTAAGAGATATTGATAAGATCTCCAACCCCAATTCTGAATCAAAACGTAGTCAACAAGGACTTGAGCAACAATGTTTAAAAAGTGAATGTTACTAAAGGGTAAAGTCATGACAAACATTGGTCTTAATGCATAGAAGAGGATTTGGAATGTAGCAAAGAAGGCTTTACCAGCAACGTTACTAAGAACCATTGCTTCAAGTTTTGTAGGAAGGTCAGTGTCATATTGATTATCGCCCAGATATTTGTGATGAAGCAAATGGTAAGGACCGAAACCTGCGCTATATGGGATACCTATGGGCAAGTTAGCAACGATGGCGAAGAGTTGATTGTGGATTTTTTTTTTGAAAGCGAGGTTATGAGACATTTCATGAATAGCCAGGAACACGTTGTGAGCACAAGTAGCTCCAATTAAGTATGCTGATAGCCAAACTTTCCAAGAAAAGAAGTTTTCATTTCTCAGCAAGTAAGCTACTGTGAATTGAAGAATGACTACTCCAGAGACGACATATTTAGTTAAAGGTTCAGGACCACATAATTTAGTGACTTGTGGGTATTTTTTAATGATTTCACGTCGTCTACTTCTATGGGGCTCTTCTTGATAAGTCCAATAGAACTCATCATTAGTTTGAATGTTTGTTTCAGTTTCAGTAGCAGCAACCATGTTGATTCTAATTCAAAAGAAGAAAGGAGTTGAAGATTTAATTTTAGATGGTTTTTTCATGAATTAATTTTCCGACGTATTAGAAAAATTATTAGATTACAAAATTGAAAATTAAGTTATTAAATTAAGGAATTATTAAGTTATCAGATTAAGGACTTGGAGAGTTATAAATTTAGGAATTAGAGAGTTATGAATCTAGGAAATAGAGAGTTATCAAATTATTGAATTAGAGAATATTTGGAAACTAGAAAGTTATTTAAATTATCAGGAATTATCAGGAATTATCAGGAATTATCAGAAATTATCAGGAATTATCAGGAATTATCAGAAATTATCAGAAATTATCAGGAATTATCAGGAATTATCAGAAATTATTAAAATAGTTGGGAAAACTATTTGAAATTAAGAACATTAAGAACATGACACAATTAAAAAATCATCTCAAGCTATAAAAAATCATAAAAACCATTAAAAAAATCATAAAAATCAAAAAAACCATAGTAAATCATAAAAATCATATAAATCATAAAATTTATAAAAATCAAAAATCATAAAAATCATAAAAATCAAAAATCATAAAAATTATAAAAATCAAAAATCAAAAAAATCATAAAAATCATAAAAATCAGAAATCACAAAAATCATAAAAACCACAAATCACAAAAACCGTAAAAAAAATCATTAAAACCATCGTAAATCATGAAAATCTCAAAAACCGTTAAAAAATCATAAAAATCAATAAAAACCATTAGAAACTACTAAAAATACCATCAGAAGCTGATAAAACCAAAAAAAATAATAAAAACCAAAAAATTCACAAATCAAAAACTTCGTACTTCTATTAAATCACGTGACTATGTAAATAATTTTTCTTGAGCAAACCGCCAAATGGAAAGTTTTTGATACCATCGCGGAAGTTGAAGAGAGTGAGAAAACGTTTTTTTTCATCATTTAAATTTCATAATGATGTTGTCTCGTAGATCTGCTCTTATCAAGAGCTCAAAACCTATATTATCTTTACTAAATATTCAGCGAGTGAGTAACTTGATTATTTTATTGTTTGTTAACTAACATTGTTTAAGGCTTATTCTAGCTCTGATAATGTCTTATTCAGTACTAATCGTGCTGTTAGAAATATTCAGCTTAACAGACCTCAAAAACTCAACTCTCTTAACCAATCAATGGTTGAAAAGATCACACCTCGTTTGGTAGAATGGGCCAAATCTGATCTCGCTAGAACTATTGTCATTAAGGGCTCTGGTGAAAAGGCTTTCTGTGCTGGCGGTGATGTTACTGCTCTTGCTGGTGGTATAGCAGCCAACAATGCTGAAGGTTCTGCTGAAGCTACCAAATTCTTTGGTGAAGAATATAGTCTCAATCATCTTATTGCCACTTATAAAAAGCCATTCGTCGCTTTGCTCAATGGTATTACCATGGGTGGAGGAGTTGGACTCAGTGTACATGCTCCTTTCCGCGTGGCTACTGAAAAGACACTGTTTGCCATGCCTGAAACTGACATTGGATTCTTCACTGATGTTGGAGGTACTTTTTTCCTACCTAGACTGGATGGAGAGATTGGTACTTATTTAGCATTAACATCTCATCGTTTGAGAGGCTACGATGTTGTTGCTGCTGGTATTGCTACTCATTACGTTCCTGAAGAGGTTCTTCCTGCTTTAGAAGCCAGATTAACTGAGATAATTTCTGATGATAAGGTCATTCCTACTGATCCGTACAACTTGGTTAACAATGTTCTTGAAGAGTTTGCAGTTGATGCACCTGAAGGATACACTTTCACGCTTACTGGTAAGAGACGTGAGCTGATTGATTCAATTTTTTCAAAGGGTTCAGTTGAAGAGATGATTGTTGCACTTGAGAATGAAGGATCTGAATGGGCACTTGCAACCAAGGAGACTATTCTCTCTAGATCACCAACTAGTGTAAAAGTTACACTTGCTGCTCTTAGACGTGGTGCAAACAGCAGTATTTTAGATGCTCTTGATAAGGAGTACAAGTTAGCTGAGCAATTTATGAGCCATGGAGATTTTGTTGAAGGAGTTTCTGCAAAGTTAATTAACAAGCCTGCTACAGCACCTCAATGGAATCCTTCTACACTTGATGGAGTTACAGGATCGTTTATTCTTGATTTTCTCAAAGCTAAATCTGAATCTACAAAGTTGGAGACACTTACGGAAGACAATTTTTTGGAGTATCCTCATGTATTTGGACTTCCTAGTGAGCAAGCTATTGAGAATTTTATTACAGGTAATGATGGATCTGATCGTGAGTTTAAGGTTTCCAAGGAGGAAGTTTTTGATCATTTCCAGTATATTACAAGATCTAAACTTGGAGTTTCTCGTAAGATTGAAGAAGTTTTAAATAGAAAGACTAGTTTTGATTCTACTGACAATACTTTATTGGATTGGAATTATTAAATTTATTTAATAATAATGTATATAAATTTTTATTTTGATTTATAATTATATGAATTATAAGAATATTAAGGATTGTTAATAACGATAGTTAACGTTCTTGTTGACAATTGTGAATATGGAGACGTTGGTAAGGATTGTCAACGTTCTTATTGAGGGTTGTTAAAGTTCTTATTGAGGGTTGTTAAAGTTCTTATTGAGGATTGTTAAAGTTCTTAATGAGGATTGTTAAAGTTCTTATTAACGATTGTTAACGTTTTTATTAACGATTGTTAACGTTCTTATTAACGATTGTTAACGTTTTTATTAACGATTGTTAACGTTTTTATTAACGATTGTTAACGTTCTTATTAACAATTGTTAACGTTCTTATTAACGATTGTTAATAACGTCTCCAAATTCTCAATTGCCAACATGGAGACGTAAACTAAAAACGCCAACTAGAAACGCCAACAAGAAACGTCAACATTGCTTATATTAAAATTATGCTTAAATTACAAAATTAAAATCACCAACATGACCATGACCATCACCACCATCACCTCCTGTTTTAAACTACGCAATACTTGAATTGAGGAGCAGTCACAGCTGCCAGAGGAGCAGTCACAAACCAATCAAGTGTATCACGAAACCAGACATAATTATTAGAAACCACGACCATTACAGAAACCTTGTATCTGTGTGTTATAGAATCTATGGAAGGAGCAAGAAAATGCATTTCGTGGTCTAAAAGGTGTAATTTAAGAGAATTTTTTTCAATTTTTCAGTTACATATTTTATGTTTGAATGTCATGAGAATTCAATATAAATATTGGATGAATTTCTCAATTATTTTTTTATTTTTTTTCATTTTGAAGCTTCAGAATAGCAAAGGCTTGTTTTGTGTTTTGAATTTTTTAAAATTCAAATTGATCGGAATATATTGAAATATTTTGATTGATAAGATAAAAATCAATTTGAAATCGAATTGTTGATTGGACTGTTGAAACTTTGATTAAATTTGAATCTGAATCTGAATCTGAATCTGAATCTTTGATAAACCTGAATCTGAATTTGAATCTTTGATAAACCTGAATCTGAATCTGAATCTTTGATAAACCTGAACCTGAACCGTTGAATCTTTGATAAACCTTTGAACCAATAAACCTGATAAACCTGATAAACCTGATAAACCTGATAAACCTGATAAACCTGATAAACCTGATAAACCTGATAAACCCTTGGACAAACCCTTGAACAAACCCTTGAACAAACCTTTGGACAAACCTTTGAACAAACCTTCGAACTGTTAAATTCTCGAACTGTTAAATCCTTGAACTGTTAAATCCTTAAACAAAAATCCTTAAAAAAATCCTTGATCAAATTCTTCAACCTTCAAACCGAACAATATCAATTGTACATGCATTTTAAAACTCCATTTTTGTTATGAATACTACTCTCACTGACGCTGAAAATGTAGGATACCCTACAAATTTGAGATCAAACAGTACTGGAAATCCATCTGCAAAAGATTCAATTAACGGAACTTACTCAATCAACCACTTCAGCCCTTTGGGTAATGGAGTAAGAGGTGATAACCAAGGACATCGAGGAATGAATGTCATGAACTACGCTTTGCCACCTGCATCTTCTTTTGGAAACCAACAACAATACAGTTTACCACCATCATCTATCCCTTTGTATCAACAACACCATCATGTCCAGCAAAATCGCCCATACATTCAACCTAGCACCGCGTCTAATCACACTTGGTCAAGTAATATTGGAATTATCTCTCAACAAGTTCAATCCCAGAATTATCCTCTATCTCAACAGCAGTACTATTCTAGTGGATCTTCTTTATCATCCACTACAAGAAGTAGCTCAAATGTCTCTTCATCTACTTTAAGATCTTTTTCAAGTAACAATATTAGTGACTCTGTCAGCATTTTAACCCCCACTGGAGATAGCGTCGATGGTCATGACGCTGATGGATCTTTGAACGCTCAATTACATAGAAGAGACCTTGAAATTCAAACCTTGAAATTGGAAATTAAAAGACTGACAGTTTTGCTTCAAAGCAATGAAAACAATGAAGACACTTTTAGTGTTTGCCCTGCAATTGAGTCGGCATTTAGAGAAATGGCAAAGACTCTTATGGAAAGAGAAGAAGAAATTGCTAAATTGCAGTATCATTTGGAAGCTACAATGGCAACAATTGGAGCTGGGAACCCTACTTCCAAGTCGGGAATAATGAAAGGTACCAATTTAAAGGTTCAGTTTCAAGATCAGGGGGAGCTAGCTCATCGTTTGGTGACTAGGATAACCTCGCTTCGAGATGAAAACAAACTTTTAGGTGTAAGTTAAAGTCATTGAATGAGTGATGATGAGCTAACATGAATAGAATTTGATTTCTCAGGGACGATGTGCTCAACGAGAAGTAGAAATTGGGCTTTTGAAGAAGGAGAACAATCAGTTGAAGGACAAGATGAAGACTATAGTATCTTGAGCAATGTTGAAGTATTGACGATGTTTTTTTTTTTCCTCGAGGCAGCACTTTTATTTTTATTTTTATTTTTATTTTTATTTTTATTTTTATTTTTATTTTTATTTTTATTTTTATTTTTATTTTTATTTTTATTTTTATTTTTATTTTTATTTTTATTTTTATTTTTATTTTTTTATTTTTATTTTTTTATTTTTATTTTTACTTTTTTTATTTTTTTAGTTTTTTTACTTTTTATTTTTTATTTTTTATTCTCATTATTTTTCCTGTCAAGTTTTATTTTTTGGTAGCTTCCTCCTTTCTCCCATAATCTTAAAATAAATCTTGTCTAGTTTTTTTCGAGAATCATTTGCTTTTCATATCAGTCGTTCATTTCATTCCTATTTATGTCCGCATCTAATAATAACGACCATTTGACAGAATTCTTCAACTTGGTGAATAAAGGAACCAGAGTTAAACAGGGTTCAACGCCTCAGGGATCAGTATACTCACCACAACCAACTTCTCCTCCAATGAGTCCACAACAAAATAATGCACATCATATAATGGGCCCCCAAGCATTTCGAAGACCTTCGTTATCTTCACTAGGTACTATGACTTCAACAATCGGATCCGCATCTTACGCTGCAGGAATGGCAAACAATTACCCGGATCTGCCTGCATTGATAACTTCAAGAGAAGTAAACGATACAGTGCATAGATATAACGGCGTGGTGTCAGCAGCTCAAAAATATAGTGAAGCTTTGTTGTTAGTATCAACGGCAGCAGCAGAGTTTGGTGCAGCTTTAGAAGACTGTGCTAGATGTAAAGGAGCTGGTAGCTCTGCAGAATCGTTAATGGCAGCTGGAGGACTGCACTTTTTGGTTTCAAATCATCATCAAATTCTTGCTAAATCAATCCACAGATCTTTTGAAATACCTGTGCGAAAACAAGTTGAAGATTTTAAAATAACAATGGCAAATAATGAAGAGATATTCAAAAGAGAGCTGAAACAGAGATCAAAAGTACTAAAGAAACATGAACTGGATAACATGAAACTCTCTCGAATGAGAGTACGTAATTTGGCTGCTTATAGGAATTCGCTATTGGAACTGACTGCACAAATTGATGATATTGATCGATTGAAATATGAACATTTCTGTTTGAGTTATGAATTGGCCCAGGACACGTCGAGCAATATTTTGAATTTTGCAGGAAGTGTAGTTAGAGCAGAGGTTGAAATTTATGAAGGAATTGCAAGAAAAGGTTGGTCTGGTGGTGGTCTTGATGATTTGATTGCATCTTGTCCTGATCCGTTTGCACCAGAAGAAGAAGAACAAGAGATTGACACTCCTACTTTGACTGCTAAATCTAGAAATCTATTTGTTAATAGCATCAATAATTTCTTGGGTACTCAAAGTAACAATTCAAAGTCTCCTTCTGTGTATCCGACATCTTTAGATAATACTGATGCATTATCAGTTTCCATTACCAATTCACAAAAGCCTTCACCTGCCAAAAGTTTGTTTAGTATATTACCAGCAAAATCTATCTTGCCTCTTCAGAATTCCAGTAATCCAGTTGAAGAAGAAGACGAGGAGGTGAATGAAGTTATTGAGACTGTCAAAACACCTGAGCCCAAAAAAGAGCTTAGATGTAAGAATATAGAATCTTCTCCAGCTGAGTTTGCGGGAAGTGATGAGTTTTTAGATAAGGCAAGTAGCAGTCTTGAATCAAACAGTAATACCAAGCATGATGATATGCTAGGTTTTAATCAGTGGGATTGACTAAAGGATCCAGAAGGGCCGGACTCCAAAGGATCCAAAATCAATCCAATGAGTTCAAGTAACGATTAATTCAACAGGATCGTACCGTTTAACTGAAATGATATAGAATATTCTTTTTTTATAACTGTGAATATTGCCTTCAATTTTCTGCGAATAATACTTTCTTGATTCATAGAAAGCTGCATTTTCAATATTGTAAAGTTTTCAGTCTCATAGAATGCTTCATTTTCGTTAAGTTTTAAAGTCTTCAGTCTTCAGTCTTATAGAATGCTGCATTTTTGTCAAGTTTTCAAGTCAAGTATTTAAGGAAATCACTGCTAAATTTTTGAATTGGCCTTAATCGGTCCAATAAAGATTTTTTTCCTTTCTGAGAGAGTCACCCCTCTTCTCTTTTTCTCTTCTTTTCTTTCTCTTCCTTAGTAGGAAAAAATATTCGAAATAACCGTTTCTTGAATATAAAATCATCATACACAATGGCATCAACTTCGAGATTTGCACGATTCATGAACTCGGAAACGGGTCCCAAAACTATTCATTTTTGGGTATGTAGAGCATTGATTTCTTTGACGTTAACTAACTATATTTTTAGGCTCCTGTTATGAAAGTAAGACTTTCTATATTGGCTCATTTGAGTCTCTCAAAAAGTTAGGTCTCATACTAATTTTTTTTTAGTGGTCCTTAGTTATTGCCGGTATTTCCGACATGCAACGACCTGTCGAATCCATGTCTGGTACACAACAAGCTGCTCTTCTAGCAACTGGTGCTATTTGGACACGTTGGTGTCTGATCATTAAACCCAAGAATTATCTTCTTGCAAGTGTCAATTTCTTCTTGGGTACAGTTGCAGGATATCAAGTATATAGAATTTACGATTATCAAAGAAACACTCTTGGTAATTCAGTTCCACAAAGTTTCATGAACTTGATTACTGCTAAAACAGAACCAAAAACTGAAGAACAAGTGAGTGCTGTTGCTGCTGCTGTTGCGGAGAGCAAATAGGTGGATTAATAAAAAGTTAGATTTGTACATAATCTACATATTCACAAAGAAAATAATTTTCGACTCATAATTTAATTGAATTGGATTGGATTGGATTGGATTGGGTTTGGTTGAAATTAGTCGTATTGGAATTAGTTATATTGGAATTGGTTATATTGGAATCGGTTATATTGGAATTAGTTGAATATTGGAATTAGTCGAATATTGGATTATTTGAATTGGTTGGATTAGTTGGATTCTGATCTTGTGTATTTTGATATTGTATATTCGGTAACCTCAAAAAGTTTTTAGTATCAGATATGATCCATCAGAAATTCCAAAGTAATTCGGTATGATTATTATATATAATGTTGGCACAATTATAAACTAAATCAAGACAAGAATTGATATAATAATTATATATAATCTTTGCACAATTATCAACTAAATTACTAATTATTATTATGGAAAGTTCATACTAAACATGAATGCATTTTTCAGATTCATTAAAAATTTCATAGTAACTCTGAAAAATTATTTTGCCAACTAAACAATTTGAATATATAAATAAATTATTGAAAAACATCTTTTGCCCTGTTACACGACTTGTTTAAATAAGCCTTTCTTTAAAACGAATTAAAGTATTCTCATAATCTGTAATATACACTGTTTCTACTTTATTAATTTTTTGCATCAGTTCAATCAGCCACTGATTGATTGAAAAGAATTTTATTCTTTACGCTTTATCCACCTGTAGTTTTGGGGATACAAATTGACTCGTCCTTTGAAACTCTCTACAAACGTCACATGGATCCAATATCTTCTACACACCCATCCTTGATCTTTGGCATGGGAATGGTTCTATTGATTGGTTTTTTAACTGGATTGTTAGTAGCAGTTTACGGTGCAGTGCTAAAAATTCAATCAGCACGACAACCACTACACGATAATGAAATATCTGATCAGTTGCTTGGATATACTGGTTTTCCAGTTTTGTCAAAAGTAGAATTAAATGAAAAATGTCCTACAATAACATACGAAGATTTTTTGAATAAAAGATCCACATCTCCTGCAACAAAAAGTGCACCAGACGATTATATGAATGCATTTGAACTTGAACACTTTGAACAGCAACTTTTGAAATTTGAAATTCTGGATCAGTATCAACCTGAAGGCACGTTTAAAGATGTATGTGTCATTTGCCAGCAGATTATTGGACTCGAAGATTCCCATAAACAACAACAGATAGATCAAGATAAAAACAGTTTTGTTCAAGACGGTAAAACCAAATTTTCTAAAATTATTGTTCGCCAATTACCTTGTAAACATGTTTTTCACGATGGCTGTATTGCAGCTTGGGTGACAACTCATAGAGCACTGTGTCCTCTATGTCATTGTAACTTGTTGGATTTTATTGATGATGAAGAAGACAATTTTGTTCAAAGGCCTGAACCTGCAATCATTAGATACTCAAGATAATTTTGTTCAAAGGCTATCAGGTACTCAAGATAATTTTGTTCAGTATCAAATTCGATCAGTATTCAAAAATATATTTGATCAGTGATAAAATTGATTAGATTCCAGAAATCAAGATAAAATTAATCAAATAAATTTGATCAAACTCCGGAAATCAAGATAAACTCCAAAATCAAGATAAACAAAACATTTGAAAATCATTCGCATTCGCATCTACATAAATCATGTAAAATTTAACTTTTATACTTGAATCAACGCAATTCTACACTTTTTTTTGTAATCATATCCAAGACATGTTGGATCTGAAAAATATTCTGCAAAATTATCACAAAACGCCTAAATTATCAAGCCCTTACCCTTTATATTGAAGTGACGAGAGAATCTGACTGTGGGGACCAATTTCGTTCAAAACATTTCATTCAAGATAAAACAAAGATCAGCTAGTTATTGCCAAACGAAGATACCATTTTATATATAAGACGGTTTCATAAACTCGAAATTAATTGAATTTTATTTCAGGGCTTGAATCGTGTGTATTGTCAGCTTTGAAAGAGGTACAATAGACAAATTGCACACTGTTTCAGCTTTAGTTTCTTAGAAATAATGACAGATCAATATACTGACGATGAGCAAGGTGCTGTATGTGTAGATGATGAAAACTCACTCGTCTATCAGGCTACAAATGACCAGAGAGCCATGTACCTTTTTCCTTTAATGAACTTGTTTGGCTTCAAAGCCAGCGTTATCTTATCACTACGAGGTGTTGAAATAGAAATCACCAGAAAAGAACTGGGCATGCTTCCTGAATTTTTACTAGCAGGAATATCAAGCAATATTCTAGATGATATCGAAACAGCCGTTGATGAAAATGGGTATTTAATTCCTTTATCTGAGTTTGAACAGCTAGATATAATCCATGTGGACTTCTCACCAGCTTGTTTACAGTTCACGCTTAATAATTTCCGACAGGCGGTTGAGAGCAAACGGAAATTTTTAGCTTCAAGTATCAACAAACATGCAACAAGTGCTCAAACGCAAAATCCAGATCAAGTTAGAAATAGAGAAGCTTTGATTGTTCTTCGAGAAGATCTAGAGTATTACTGCTTTCCACCGGCTCCAAAAATTAACACAGTGGAATTCAAATATATTAAACTGCAATGTGGAAAACGTTTATGTGATGAGTTATCGGTTTTTGATGGACTTAATACTGAAAGTATGCAGCCAATTCCAGAATCTAGAAAAGTATTGAAAGAGATGCTCTGCGCTGCTGGATTTCAAGAAACTCAAAATTGGCAGATTCGAGAAATAGAACCAACAAGAACAATTGTTTCGAGTGTTTTTATAATTCCGTATGAGCTACCTGACGAACCTGAAATACCTGAAATTCATGCTGTAGCTGTGCAAAATGATTCCAAAAGCTCAGTTACAATAAGCAATAATGTTTCTATTCCTGATACAATACAACCCAAAGATCAGTTTTGCAACGAATCAATTGCTCCTAACCAGAGTGAGAACGAATCTCTGCCAGAGGGAACTGTAGTTGACGAAGATGAAGACCGTGCTAGTGTAGCTTTCCAAGAATTAGATGAAGAAATAACTCCATCTCAAAAATTGCTATATTTCATGGGAAAGCCAGCTAGAAAATGTTGGTGGGATAAAATCACATTGAATGAAATTCCTGACATTCAAAAAGGTGAACCACACACTGTATCTATTCATTTAAGACGCACTTGGACTCTAGAACTCTGTGCACTTGATTGACTTTTGCATTTTCTTAAAAATAATTTTAATAAATGAAGTTGAACTGTACAGCTGATTAATTTTTCAATAGCTAAGTCCTGCAAATAGATTTGAGATTATTCATGAAAGGAATAATAGCTTTGTACTAAATACTTGAAAGCATTCTAGAGATCACTAGTTGGTCTTGATTTTGATTGGGTAAAATATGTATATTTCACGACTAAAATTACAATTGATACAGCTTGGTCAAAATAATGTTGTAAACTTTACTAACGTGCATGTCTCGCGATTATCTGCTCATTGGAAAGAAGTGGAATGTCTCAAATTATTCAAACATTTTTAGAATTGAACTGAATAAAAATTTTCGTATATTTAAATACTGTCCAAGTGTTCCCCGACTCGTTCATGTAGACCTGGTTACATATTATTTGGAGAATTACAGTCAGATCCATCAACAATACAAAGTTTGAACTCTTAACTTTGTTTTCACGGCAAATTTATTTAAAGTTGAGTTTTTTCTTTTACTTTATGACATAGTAAAATATTAGTTAAACATGTGCTGTACTAGTGAGATATCACTTCTGTTGCAATTGTTTGATACATTAGAGAATACAGTTGGTATTAAGTATCAATTGTTATTTTTCGTTTCGCTCAACTTGTTGAGGTCTCGAAAAAAAATAGCTTCTGGAAATTTTGAGAAAAACTTACCTCATTGTTAATGTGTGTTAACTCAATATATTAGTGTAGTTCAGGAAAAGTCGGTAAAACTGTCTCAATTCTCACACTGTTTACTTTAGAAAATGGAAGATTGTTTGAAACAATAACACATTGAAATACTGTAAATTGTTGAAGTAAACATTCGTTTGCTCCTCAGATCCAGTGATAGACCAGCCCAGTCACGATTAGGTCCAATTTTCCGTGAGGTGAGTTTTTACAACATTGTGCATTGAATAGAAAAGTAAAGATCCACACGTATTTATATCAAGTATTGTGAGTCAAAATTCATGCCTTGCAATTCAAATATAGTGTTTGTTAATTCATTTGCATTCGAAATGTTTGTGTACACTTTGAATTCAGCATCTCACTATTTCTAGTATTTTTGGAAATCTCTAAACTCTTCAGGTACCTCAAGATAGACAATAGATCTTATCCAAATTCAGCTGGCCAAAACTTAAAAATGCTATAAATATAGTTCTATTCAGTAAGCTCTAGTGCTGCCGAAAATAAGGAAATCATTTGTGTACATAAGAATTTGTGTTCCCAAAGCCAAAATTACTAAACTTTAAGCTATTTCACAGTTTATTGAAGAACTGGATAATAAAATTCCATTTCTATTTAAAAATAAGATATCCTCAATTGAATAATCTTCAATTAATAATTTGGCAAATATTCAACCAATAATAGTACAGTCCTCCTAGAAATCTCATTATTCCTATCTTATGGTTGTGCACATAACCAAGTATCCAGAATTCATCAACTTTTCGAGACAACCGTTGATTGTCTCATTATTTTAAGTCAAATGTGAGTACTTTTTTTGTCTTCTAGTCATTCTAGAAATAAACAATATACTAATTAGGATGCTTTAATATTTATAGGCTCTACGAAGCAGATTCCAAAAAAACAACAAAATCTTCGACACCTAAATATTATGCAATTGATGAAGATACATTGAATCTTATTAAAATTGCTCTTCGCCGAACTTCTAGCTCGTTGTCAAGTGAGTGGTCTAGTGAATTACAACACAGTTCAAAATCATCTTCACGCAGTAGTTCTAGGAAAAAGATTCACAAAGATCCGCCTCAAATTGAAATCTTTCAAGGAGCAACTGCTAATCACAGCGCCAAAATATTTTTAGGACAATTTAATCGATTATCCAAGCATGCTGGTTATACAGAATCAGAAAAATTTGTCAAGTTTTTTGACTACATTGATTCGTCTTTAGACAAAGTGGTGTCAATTATACAAACCTGTTCTTCAAGTAATTGGGATACTTTTGAAAAGCTTTTTAGTAAAGCCTACAACACAGAAACACAAGGCTTACCATATGTTCAGCATTTGATCAAAACTTTCAAAGACCAGTCTTCAGGGTTCAAAATTGACATATTTCTAGAATGTTATTTTACATATTCAGAAAAGCTTTGCAAAACTGGATTTATGTCGTATGGCGAAAGATTCAGTCTACTTACTTTCGCATTACCTCCAAACTATATCAGTTTTCTTCGTTCAAATTCTCGAGATGCTAATGAATGGATATCAGGAATGCCGTTAAGCGTGCCAACCGAAGATTCTCGATGGAATGAACTTTTCCAGTTGACTAAGAACTATGCAAGCACTGAAGGTCCTACAGGGTATATTATGCCATCAAAATTGATCTCAAAGAAAAGCAAGATTGATCAAATATACTCTTTAAAAAGAGAGTCATCTATTGACAGATTTACGTATGATTATGCAAATGAGGAGTCAGATAGTTCTCTACATTGCCTTGGAGAATCTCAATCAAAAAATTCATTTGACTATGAGAGGTGCAACAGTTATCAATATAACGATTCAGTGACTAGTTTTTTACCATCCCCATCTATTATTTGTACACCATTGGAATATTTGGCACCCATAGATAGCATGCTTTCTCTCAAGTCTGAAGCTAATCAAGGGAAAGAATTTAACAGATCTAGAAAGCTTTCAACTCAACATAACAGAACTTCCATTGCTGAGATAGATCGAGATTTAGAAAAAATAATCAGCTCTGATTCAATACTCTTCAATGCAAAGTTAAAAGATTTCTCATCTACCGACAATACTACTCATAGTGGGGAATCAATTGAAACTGCTCCCACAACACCAACTTCAGTCACACCAGAACCTGCTAGTCAAAAAAATGCATTCTTCTTGCATAGTGATTACAGTTATTACCAAATTATTCATGAATATCAAAGTCACAACAGTCTCAAAGAAGCAGCAGCAAAATTTTCCAAGATCAACTGTCCTCACTACACAATAAAATCTCCAACATCTTTTTCAACAATTGACGAAAATAATTCTGATTCATCCGTAAAGATCATACCAAAAAAACCTTCATTGCGACGGGTAGAATCATCTATCAGTAACGGAGAAAGACAAGTATGGCATGCTTTTTTCAGTGCTCATGACCAAGTTCAGAATTCAAATAAAACCAAAGGCAACGCCTATGATTCATATGAAGCTTTGGACAGCTCCAAAACCTTAACTACTACTCCATTGACAGCGGGTACTTTTAAAACTGCAGAAACTCAGAATGGGCAATCCGTCTCACTGGACACTATCATGTCTCAGTTCATGGACCCAGATTTAGTTCCCCAAGCTGAGCAAGATCTGATAATCAAATATGCTGATTCCATCACTCGGTATCCCATGACATTTTTTATCAAGTACCCCGAAAATTTACTAAAACATATCTTTGAAAAAGTTTTAAAGTACATATACTCACGAAACTCGGGGTATCATCACGATAACTGAGCATTCATCATGAACAAAATTACAATTTCATATTATTTTTGATATCGATGCGATTTAAGACTGTGTAAAAAACACTATGTAAAAACCAAGCCTTATCACAGTTTCAACTTACTATTTTGCTAAGTGTGAGAAATGCAGGGTTTTGCAGTACCTATTGAGCATGAATTTTTGTAGAAGTTGTAATTCTCAAAATTCTTTTTTCAAAAAATGATTAGACTGCATTTTATAACTGTATTGAGATTGTATATAGCAAACTCTGTCACTTTTCTGTAATTTTGAAATGTATTTATTTTGTATATAGCAAACTCTGTCGCTCTACTGATATTTGAAATGTATTCAACAACGAATCTGAAATTGATCTTGATGAGACACTGAAAATCTGATAACCACACAAGATAAAATGAAAAATAGATCTCATCTTTCGAAATTTTAGAATATTTCAACTCCTAGTACATAGAATCATTCGAATGCTTGAGATATAAGTGAAACTGGTTTTGACTATCAACACTACGACCCCTGAAACAGTAAACTTGCTGGCATTGCACCACTAGAATGTCTGCAATAGATGGTATCAATGAAAAGTAATGAAAATAGTCACTACCATAATATCCAGATCATTTTGAAAGTTTTAAGACCAAAATAAGCTTTTGGATGGCAAGTCACATAGTTTCAGGGCAGTGTTTTCATGTCAAACGTTTTTAATTTTTTCATGCCATTTAAACACCACCTTTGTATATCGGGTAAACAGAAACCTTTACTCCTACATCTTTCAGTTTTATAGCTATTCGCAAAGTTTTAATAATATTCAACAATGTCGTTTATTGCTAAACCAATTGCCAATAAGGTGAGTTCTAGTGTTGGTAGGATATTTCAGATTGTTCTAACTCTTGTTTGCTCTATATAGTACTTGGGAGACTTTGTTAAAAATAAATTTGCTAATGAAGATCCATATTATGAAGATGTATGTCTTTCTATGCAAAGCGTGTCTTGACGATCTGCTAACAAAGTAAATAGGTAGAGGTGACTAAAAACGGTAAAACTAAGATTAAGAAAAAATGGAGAGAACCTCCTAAACAGGGCTTATCTCCAAACGATCACAACGTTTTGAAGAAAGTAACGCGCAAGTCTTATCGCTTGGATTTGGCCTTTTCTCTATGCGGTTTACGACTCGGATGGTCAGCAGTAATTGGTATAGTACCAGTCCTTGGAGACATTATCAATCTTTATCTCAGTATGAACATTGTGCGACTTGCGCAGACCGTCGACAATGGCCTACCTGCTTTGGTTGTTTCCCAAATGATGACCAATATCATGATTGATTTTGCACTAGGTTTTATTCCAGTATTAGGTATTGTTGCAGGTGCTCTCTACAAATCCAATAGTAGAAACTCTTTGATTCTCTCGCACCATATGGCAAAACGTGCAAAAGATAACGTAAAGAAAGGACAGTATGTTCTGGGTGATTCAGAAGCTGCACACAATTCTTGGTTTAGTTGGGGCAAGTATTGGAAACGTCAGAACAAGAACACTACTACTTTAGATGAGCCTATGCCAGACGGAGAAGTTGGATCGATAGGCAATAGGCAATCTGAATCCGGTCCGTCAAATTCAGTTAACCACAATCAGCCTCCCAATTTGCCTCTCAGGGACTTCAATTCGTCTCAACAGCCAGGTCGGGGAAATCAGGTTGCAGGAACATACGAAGTATAATCAACATTATCAAGCATTCATATACATTAAATGTAGTTTTAGGTCTCTACGTAGTATTCAATCATATTTACTTATTTTAAAATAATTTCAATCCTTAATAACATAGAGTAATTAGAGAACTTGTAATTTTTGTCTTCATTTTTGGTTTAAATTTATTTTAAAGAAACTATCCAAAGTTTACGACAAATACTACCAAAACTTTTGCTGCAATTAGTAGTGCTACCTTTTTTCTCACTATCTACTTCTACTCCAGCTACTCTGTCAACCACTCCC
The DNA here is from genome assembly GCA_003707475.1 of Geotrichum albidum. Classification (NCBI taxonomy): domain Eukaryota; kingdom Fungi; phylum Ascomycota; class Dipodascomycetes; order Dipodascales; family Dipodascaceae; genus Geotrichum; species Geotrichum albidum. The sequence goes on along the minus strand of PPJE01000002.1, from coordinate 290,459 downwards.
ATAAAAAGAATGCTGCAAAGTTGGCATAATTCTGCAAGTTAAGTGTACTTCTGAAAAGGCATAATACGTGCTCCTTCTTCTGATAACCACCCAATCATTAATATCAAGTTAATACTACTAACTGTGCTAAATCTCTAAAGCAAATCCCACATATATATTTTTTGAATTTATAGTGAAACACGATCCACCTGGGGAATACGCTTAAGTGGTCAAATGAGCTTCTATCCAGTGTTTTTAGCGACAAAATTGACAGGCGTTCTAGTTAAATTCTGTTTTTAAGCTGTCTTCTCTCTCTTTCTCAAAGCTCTAACTAGCCACCGCAAGCAAAATCCACGTACTACAAGCCAGAAGCCTTCGCGTAGCCATCACCAGACTTCAAGTACTATTATGGAGCCGGTATCACCAGAGATCATGGCTATTTCTATCTGCTAGATCCATAAACCAGGTACAAACCCCTACCCATTGTTTACCATGTTGGATTTTAAATGTTGACATTTTCTTTAAATCCACGTTCTATTCTTCATTCTCCTTACATTTTCCTATTATTCAAGCTGCTATACTTCTAATTGTCATTTAAGATCTTTCTCTTCCTTGCAGTATATCTGGTGGAATTTAAACGCATAGCACCATTTAGTTTTTGTTCATAGTTATTTGCATTAGAATAAGTTTGTTTTAGCCAAAGTGATTGTGTTATTTAGCTGTTTCGTCCACAATTGAGAGCCAATTGTTCTAATATAACCATCCTTTCAAATTTGTATCAAGATACAAGATCAGCTCTCAAAAAAAATCAGCAAAAACATCAGATCATTATATCGTCTAATTAACTATGGTGTCACGAAGTTCAATTCAAAGGCGTGCTGTGACTCCTAGTTTTCAAAAACCAGATATTGATCTTAACTTTGATATAAGCACTGACTACCTGCTATCTTTTGTCGTGAAACTCGCTATTGTTTACTACCGATTAGAACCTCGCTTTAGGTCTTCAGATACTCTCAGTCCACAATTAGATCAACTGTCAATTACTAGTGGTCATTCGCGGCGAAGCTCTTATGTCGCATTAGCAAACTATGGTACTTCAGGAAATTATACCAATTCAATTCCTATAGATAAAATAAAGTCTTCAAAAAGTGTCTTGCCAAAAAATTTTGTCGAAATCTTAACTCGCAAATTAGTACCGTTAATCACTTCATCCAGTTCTAAATATACCCCTGATGACATATCAAGAAGAATCTTTGCACGGTTCTATACCTCTTTCAATGGACAAAAAGCAGAAACGATATCAAGATCTAGAAGTCCTTTTGAACTTCTCATGCTTTTTTTGAATCAAGCTACAAAAGAGTTACAGTCTAGTCACTCTCAGTCAGATGAATTCATTTCAAATGACCCAAGTATTTATGCTGCTCGATTCATTGACTTTTTAATTGATACTCTTACTGATAAAGGCTTTGCTTCTTCCCATGCAAATCTTCTAAGCGAACTTCAAGGTTTCAAGTCGTCATTTTCAAGAGGTGAAACACTAAACCCCACTGTCAACTCTTCTGCTGCTAGAGTAAATGGACACAATGCTCGAGGTTCAGTTTCCGGGACTTCAGCTTCTGAGAATACTGTTAAGCCCACTTTTAAACTAGCAGATATGGATCTGGCATCTTTCATTCAAACACTTTTCAATTGTCCCGTTGATGAGTTGCAACAAATGATTCACAGTTTTAAAAATGAAGCTACGGATACTGCAGCCGTAGCGGAACTCAAGTTCTTTAGAACAGAGTTAGAAGCTTACAACAGACATCCCAGTTATACTAGGGACGACTTTTCTTCAGATGAAGCTTTTAATACTTGGAAAACAAATGAGCTCAGTCAGATTGATACTCAATTAAAAACCTTCTACAAAGGAAGAAGTACATTATCAGACGTTGAACCTTTCAAAATCACACCTGGAGAGTCATTCAACTTTACATACACTCCTCCGGATCCGAAATCATTTTACAGATTACTTGTTTTAATGTGTTTGAAACATGACTCGGTTAATTCTTCAAATTTGATTTTATCTAAAACTTCTTCAGATTTGCTGTCAAAAGTTGCAAACGCTTGGAGACTGACAACTATTTCACGAACTCTACTCTTACTGAATGCTTCTTCAGAACTCTATCAATTGAGTGTTTTCACTCTAAATAAACTTAGTGAAGAAGTTTTTGAGCTTGCCATTCACAATATTACTGATACAAATAGAGACTTTGATCCTGATTCTTGGCCAGAAAGTGACAAAAATCTCTCTTATGCTACAATGTCAAAGCTATATTCATCTGTTGTTGATACAATCACTGCATTACTAGATGGAATTCTAGATTCGAAGAAGCCTGCAATCAACTCACTATTGACTTTTCTAGGAAATAAGATTGTTCCATTTGCTAGTTTCGAAGGCTATCCCGTTCTAGATCCTACAAAAAGTCAATTGGTAACAATAGAAGAACAAGTAATTAGAGTGGCAGAAGATAATTATCAAGAAGTAGTATCCAAAATTCCTCGAGACGAGAGTTTTGATCTAGAGCATATTCTACAAGTAGCTGACGAGTTACTTTCAAACGCCACGTTACTGCAGAAGAGATACAAAAAGCCGCTTTTTGGTGTTGTTGACATTGCTGGTTTAGCAATAAAATCTAATCTAAGGGCATTTTCAGAAGATTGCAATTTGATGGTACAACATTATATTGCAACATTGAAAGCAAAAAATAATGAATTTTCGCTTGCAATGGTCACTAGACTATATGATAAACTTGCAGAAGCAAGGGAGCTTTATAGTGTCTTTGTAAGAGGAAAATTCTCGTTTAATATTGAAGCCCGTCTGGAACCATACGCCTTGAAAGAAATTCAGGCTTCTTCTTACCTAGCTATATCCTGGGTAGACAACATTGTGGCTAGAGATAACTTCTTACCCATTAAATCTGGTGAGAAAGATGATGATGTCAATGAAACTCTCACAAGTTCATCTGTTAGCGATTTGTTTACTTCATTCAATGGAGTTTTAAAAGTGGTCAAAGATCTAAACTGGGAGAATCAGGTTCATGTAGCCAATTTTTACACTGTTGTCATGAAGGTATGATGCAAGTATCAACTCTAACCGATTTTAAACTAACAACTTTCATTAGGGAATATCAGCAGCAATTATAAGATATGCCGACCAGGTGGTCACTTTATTCCAAAAAGATTTAGCTGTTGAGGATGAAAAAGAGTCTGCAACCAACAAATACACTGCTGACAAACTAATGTTAGCTATATCAGCCGCTAAAAATGCTGTGAACGGTCATACCGATATCAAACCCTACAACTTCTTGGAGACAACTTGTGTGAAACTTAACGACATAGAGCGTGCACAAAGCGAAATAGATAAAATTGAGAGTATGGTTGATTCTGAAAAGCAGCATTCATATTTATCTAGAGTAGTGAGAACCGAACCTGTTGTAAATGCTTTTTTCTTCACTATTAAAATTTTGGAAGCCACAGACCTTAGGGCATGTGACTCTAATGGGCTTAGTGATCCTTATGTTACTCTCTTGTTGGATAAGCGAAGAAAGCTAATTGCCAGAACAAGGACAATATACAAAGATCTAAATCCGGTTTGGAATGAAACATTTGAGTTTACCATCACTGAACAAAGTAGTATTTGGCTTACCGTATGGGACGAGAATGCTATAACTGATCATAGTGTCTGTGGGAGAGCTCTCGTTCCTTTAGATCCAAACGCTTTCAGAGATTTTGATAGCAAAGAAGAGTGGATTGATTTGAAACCCCAAGGTCAAGTTAGAATTGGCATTACAATGGAGAGTGAACGTGAAGATATTCGATTTTTCTTTGGTAAGAGTTTGAGAACTCTCATCAGAACTGAATCCGACATGATTAGGCTTATTGTTGATAAAGTGTCTCCTTCAATTAATGCATCTATTTCAGAAAAAACTTTGAAGGATCTCACAAATCCTAAATTTGGCATGGACACTGTAACAAGTTGGTTATCGGCTAAAGGAGCAAAGCCAAAGAAAGTTTTGAATGATGAAGATATTGCAAATTCTTTGAACCCACTGTTTGATTATCTAAATGGTAACTTCAGTACATTATATATGCATTTGACAGAAACTTTGAAAGCCAAAGTAATGACACAGACTTGGGAAGTTGTGCTCAATGCTCTCGAGTCTTTACTTATACCTCCATTATCTGGAAAGCCAACTTCGAAAACTCCTGTCAGTATAAAGGAAAAAGATGTTATTTCAATTTGGACTGAGACTCTTTTGCATTTTTTCAATCATGAAGGCAAAGGTATACCTATGGAAGTTTTGAAATCCAAACAATATCAAGAATTTTTCCTAGCACTTTCTAATTACTACGATCTTCCGACCGATGAGCTCATTAAACTTTGTGAGGAACACGCTGCATTAAGTTTCAAGAAACTGCAACAAAAGAACTTTATTTCAGTCCACGAGCAGCTAAAGCGGTCTAATACCGTGATGGCGCATAGAAATCGTCGTGCGCTACGGGATGAGAAGACGAAGCTTCAAACTGCTGAAAGAGAATCTCCAGGCACAGAAGACGTGATACTACGTATTCTCAGGCTGCGAGGCGAGCATTATTACGTAACGAAGCGTCTTGATCAAAGAGCCCGGCTTTCAAAGTCACTTGCGGCAGAGGCGTACCTAAGACGATAGGAGATAATAACAGATCCTATAGACATATATATACACATGTATGTAATGAAATTTTTTAATTAATGATATTAATATTCGTACAGTGTGTTTGGGATACACTTGAACCAATAATTTGACTGCTGTCTGCTTGTAGTCGCACCTAGGCGTTCAAACGTTGGTTTCTACACAATTAAAGTTTAAAAGCGAAATCTACCTACTTGGGCGGTAGATTAGCAGACTAAGCCTCACCAAAAACTGGTACCTTAGAAATTACTAGTTTAAGAATTAACGTAATTCTTAACTCGTAACGGTCCACGAGCCAGTTTTTGATGGTAAAAATAGCACGCCAGCCAAAATCTCAGCAGGTCAGGCTTATATCGATCTAATAGGGTCTCCTATTTTATAACAAATCTATTTCAAATCTTCTAATTTTAATCATTTCTTACTTTCGTTTACTCATTGAAATTTTGAACTTGATATCTGTATTAAAATCTAGAAAAGATGGAAGCTCATGAAAGTCTAAGTGATGAAACAAAAACAATTCTACACTATCTCTCTTGTATATGTGTTCTGCAGCATCGAATCGAAAATCAAGTGGCAGTGATTGAAGCTGTACCAACAGTACCGTCAAGACATAGTCTGAGTGTAAGCCAAGTTGATGCTAACAGAAGATCAAGTTATGGGAAACTCGAATCTTCATTTTCACCGCTTACATTGGTCAAAAGTCGCTCGTCTTCTCACGGTGATCGGGCGTCTATGAACGGTAATGTCTTTGGTCGCTTTTCGAAAGAGACTCTGCCAAAAGATTTTGCTCTCGAGGTCAAAAAGAAGATTTACAAATCATTAAACGCAACAAACAGAACAAGTCGAATATATCATCATCATGACGAGGATGATCTCTTATCAAACCCTCTTACAAGGAAAATTTTTACCGAGTTCATGAATAGTTTGACAGAAAAATATAACGATACCTTAAATTTGAGTCGGCGACCTGAAGACTTAATTGTTTTATTCTGTACTAAAGCCCATTCCGTGATTCAGACTATGGGTAACGTCAACGAAGAATTGGACACATATTTAATTGCATTTGTTACTTATCTTGTAGAGATTCTGTCGCGGCGGGGCCACTTCTTTACACATAGATCTTTGATCCGAAAGCTTGAGTCTTATCTTGCTACACTGACTAAAGGTAATGAGCAACTGGAGCCATCAATAACTTATGCTGCTGAAATCAATGTACATCTCACACCGGCACTTCCTCAATACACTATCCCGCCCAAAAAAAAGCTTCAACCTAATCCAAATTTGAAATTTCTCGTTCAGAATATAGAGTTGGCCCGGCATGTGTGCAAGTTATTCAACATAACTACTGAGTGCATGCAGACAATGGTAGATAAGTGTTCGCGTAGTGCAAACGAACTTGCAGCATTATTAGACCTTGTGAAGTGCAAGCAAGGCTTAATTGCAAGCAATTTACATCCAGCTTACAGCCAAGAAGACTTTGGTTCTACCGAAAATTATGGAAAATGGAAACTTGAAGAGTTGAGACGAATTGATGAAGACATAGAAGCACTTGAGGGAAGTGTACCATCACTCAAAAATCGCAACTTATCTAATAACTCTGGCCATACTGTTTACCTACCCCGTTTTCCCCTAAAATATTATCATATCTTGGTGTCGAAGTGTCTGGCGTTTGAAAGCACACTTCCAAGTAATCAGGGAAAACGATTTGAGCTATCGTCTATTTCTTCAAGACTTCTAGAAAAAGTTACTCTTTTTTGGAGAATTTCACTATTATCCGAAGTTTCTATTTACTTGACTGAAATAAAAAATTGTGTAGATGATGGCTTGATATCTTTCGATTCACTGGTGCACTCGCTCTTTCCATCTTATGTCGAGAGCTTGAGAGAGGCTGATGTCACTAAGAGGAAAAAAATCCAGACTGGTACTTGGACAAAATACGAAAAGCTGATAACATACAATTCACTTTCAAGCCTGATCGATGTTTCTATTTCAGAAATTTTGAAAGATGTTGATTTATATTTCAATTCTGGTACTACTAATACTAATTACGATCCATCAAATCTTGGTACCATTGTGAATTTTTTGAATCATTACTTGCATAAATTTCCTGATATTGAAGGTCTTCCGGCACTTTCAGTCAAGAAGCAGTTCAAATATAATGAAATTATCAAAGCTATTTCCGCCGCTGGATTTGACGATATAGCTTTAAAGTTTGAAAAAAACACTGAAAACACTGGCTATAGTGATTGTTTTTTCCGGGCTCAAGATTTGACTTCTTTTATTCGCAGCATCAATAAATCTTCACGAGAAGTCGCAGAAAGATACAAGTTCTTGGATTTCTCGAATTCTAACTTAGGTTTTATCACGGGTAAACATTTCCTCATTGCATTTAGCAAATTTATCAAACGCAAAATTATAGATAACAAACATTACAACACCCTGACGACAATTGATAGCTATGAATTTAAAGATTTTTCAAATATTTTAGACGCATTATGGGAATCTGTGCTGCTCTTCAAACAATTCACGTCCAAGGGAGAAGAAAAAACTTATGGTTATCAGCGTTATCGATCGATTGGTGAAGGTTCAATTGCTGAAACAACTTATATGCAACTGGAATTCTTCTTGATGCCACTGATGTTGAAAAAAATTGAATACAATTTGGATAGTGTTCTTGAACCAGTAGAGCGAACGTTTGAACTGGAAGCTTTTGCTTGCAATCCGGGGATTCCATTGATAAGCAAAACTTCTAACGATCTTGTAACTCAGGTCATGGGAATTGTCAATGATATTTCATTTATTAAAGCCACTTCGAAACAAGTGAGCCAGACTTACAGAGCTGCATTGATGAAGGTTGGTTGAATTTTATAGTGACTTTTTGCAATTACTAATGAATAACTATAGGCAATTTATAGAGTCTTGTCTAGATATAGTGATCTCTTGTTTGATTCATTGACTCAAGATTTAATGTGGATAGAATCTAAAAGAAACACATTTAGTTCTAGACATGAAAAATGGCTTTCGACAGTTCAAGGGTACATAGGTAGCAAAGCCAATTTTACTACCTATAATTTCAGTCAAACTGTTTGTACAAAGATAAATGATATGGAATATGTTGAACAGACTTTGAAAAACGTCAAAACAATATTATCATTGAAAAATCGGCCATTTGAAACAGTCACTCCTATCCTCGAACCAACAACACAACAAAAATTCTGGCTCAATCTTAAAATTGAAAAAGCGGCAGATTTAAAATCTTGTGATATAAATGGTTTGAGTGACCCTTTTGCTGAAATCCTAAAAGATGGTAAGCATGTTGGAAGAACAAAGACTATATATCAAACGCTCGATCCAATATGGGACGAAACATTTACTATTGAATGTAACTCTGAAGAATATTCTCAACCAGTCAAGCTCAACATTAACATCTGGGATGCAAATATTTATTCAGAACCCACTTTTTGTGGATCAACAGTATTTTCAATCAATCCAAATGAATTTAAAGATTTGGAAGAAACTAGAAAATGGATTGGAATTGCCCCAGAAGGATCTCTTTCTTTGAAGTTTACAATTGATCGCGAAAAAGGAGATGGGTATTACTATTATAGAAAATGCTTACACAAACTCAAGTCAACTACTGCTAGAGTTGAGACTATGATCATTGAAAAGTTCTCATCATTAATCAATGTTTACATTTCTAAAAGGACCATGAAAGGGTTATTACGGTCGAAATCATTACTGAGCAGTCGCACATCTGTTCAAGATCTCGAGTTTGATTTAGACGAAAACACAATAGCTGACAGCCTCGATCCATTGTTGAACTATCTTAATTCTAATTTTTCAGTGTTTAACAGTAATCTCAGTTCTAGTTTTAGAGACAAGATCTTTTTGCAATTATGGGAAACTTTTATTGAAGCTCTGAATCTTCTTTTACTACCTTCGTTGTCTCAGAAAAAAACTAAGCAAAAGCCGTTGAATGAAGTGGAGCAAAAAATAGTACATGTTTGGAGTGAAGTCTTGGTTCAATTTTTCCATAACCAAGGTCAAGGCCTGTCACTCGAAAAACTGAAATCATACAAATACCAGGCATTTTTTATGATTCTTACATATTATTATGATGTTAACAATATTGAAATGGTAAAGCAGGAGTGTACGGAACGAGCTATTTACTCGTTTATGGATGCTGCAAAAAGTTATGAAAGTGACGATAGCGACGATGATATGTCTGATGAAGAATCTGAGAGAGGCAAAGAGCTGGAGCCTTTGCTTCTTAGACTATTAAGGCTTTATGGGGAGTCTGGCTTTGTTCAAAAAATTTTACTTGAAAAGAACGACAGTGAGATTACTCGGCAATCTAGTCCTACATACTGATTGAAGAATGATGATTTACTTGTTATTAGTGGTCATTTCACAACTGCTAGCTAGTTTGATATTATACATTATTAAATCATCAAGTACACAATATGTCAGATTTGAGATTGAAAATATAGTAGGTTTCTAGTAAGTTTTTGGCTTAACAATTCGTCCGGGGTTGGGGCCGTATATTTTGATGGATATTTAATACTGTGAACCCCACAAGAAGAACACTAGGAGCGTACTCTACAATTGATTCAAATCAGTCTCAACCCACAACGTTCTCCACTATAAATTGTTCAGGATATGATTTCATATTTCACTTTTCACATACTATATACTTGATTAATCTTTACTACACTTTATAATGACTGATACTGCTAGAAATGACGAGTACTTTGGAGCTGAATTAGCAAATCGTTATGACCACGCCGTTACTTTATATATAGGCAAAGAAGTTGCCAGAAATATCTTGGAGTATCCTAAAGCTGGTTATCAGCATATTAATCCATACTGGAAAGGGAAAAGGGTGCTTGATTTTGCTTGTGGAACAGGTATCGTCAGTATTAACATTGCACCTCATGTAGGCAATGTTGTTGGAGTAGATATTTCCAAAGACATGCTGTCAGTGTTTAAGGGGAAACTTGCAGCTGGTGCTGTGAAGAGGGTTCCAGTTAATGTTGGTCAAGTAAATATCTGCGAAGAGGAAGAGATTAAGCAGTTTGAAGAGACCCACAATGTCAGTTTAAGTAATTTTGATGCTGTTGTTTCCTCACTTGGATATCATCATATTGACGATATTGATCAAATCAGCAAGGCTCTTTTCGATAGACTGAAGTCAAATGGTGGTTACGTTTACATTGCAGACATAAAAAAGGACCCTGCTGTTACAGCTGAAAGAAATGACGAGGTTCCTCATCCTAACGGATTCACAAATCAAGAGATAGCTGAAAGTCTTAAGAAGGCAGGATTTGTGAAAATCGACACTGAAACATCTTTCATTATTGAAGATCTTTGGGACTCAGAAGAGAAAATTGCAATGTTTGCAGAAAATCATATTCTATCTTACGAAGGCGATCTTGATGAAGGAATTAAGGAAATCAAGGGAGTTAGAGTGTACGATGTACGAAAGGAAGCTGATGGAACTGAAAAGTTTCGATATAAAATGAAGCTAAACCTTGTTGTAGGTCAAAGAGCTGGCTGATTGCTTAAAATCGTCACACTGTTTATAGTGCAACTGAGATGGGCACATTAAATGGGCTAATCATAGCTTGTTCCATACAAATAAACTTCCATTTTCAATTCCATTCAGTTCAATTCACCTTGCTACTTCTTCCTTTTCTTTTTCGTATCACTGCTTACCATGTTTTTCTCCTATACTCCTAGCTTATCGATTTGATTTCTTGTTGTGTTGTTTTTGATTATCATAATGCATCGTGTCTACTTGGTTCATTTCCAGTTTCCTGAAGACGATACTCTACATAAAGGTCTTATATTCACCTCAATGAAACCCCGGGACATTGCACGACTCGACGTTTATTTTTTGCATTACCATGGTCGTAAGCCTGCTCGAAACAGTCCAGCATCTGTCTCAGCATCTACCTCAGCTTCTGCCTTAGCATCTGCCTCATCTACGTCTCCTGGTAAACCTCCGTTAACATATTCAACTTCCAGCATTGAATACTTTGATCGATCAGCTATCGACAATGATTTTACTGGGCTTTTCCAACAGTCAGATTTTCCTATATCAAAGATCGAGCGAATAGGAACATGTTCCAATTTGTATCTATTTTTTAAAACTGCTCAATTCATTGCTAAATACAACGTTGGCAAAACCTTGGAACATTGCGAAAATTGGATGAGAGACACTATGCTGTCGGTTAGCAGTCAAGACATTTACAGTCCTTTACCAAAACAGAATAGAAAGCCAATAACGTCCACCTGTGCTGAAACCATTAATACAGGACCTCTAAAAGCAACAGCCATTGCTTGAATTACGAGGAATCCAAAAGACATACAATGATTCTCTAAATATATATATCTACAATGCAAACGATTTTGAAGCAACACTTTTCGTAGAATTCACAGCAATGCCATGTGGAGCAATTAGCAGTTTGTTAAAGACCACATTAAGTACCCGTCATAGTTTGTATTGGGTTCAGATGGTGAGCTGGTTGGCATAGTTCTTCTCAATACACCACTCCACGATTTGCAAAGTTCTGCTTAATTCGACAGTTTGGGTAAGGGTATCTAAGATTTAAGCCTGGATATTTTTTTTTCAAGCAAGCAAACATGTCTATAACCAGCAAGCTTGATGATAGTTTGTTTGATTTCAATGCATTTCAGAGAGAATGTGAAATCTTGCAGCTGATATACTACCGGAATAAAAATCAGCATCATGTTTCGTACTGGTGGGATCATTTCAATATGCTACGCAGACGTTGTTTTCAAATAGTTGAAGAATATCAGAAACAAAAGAAACTTCAAACAAAGAAGAAACCGCACTATGAGAATGATCCTGTTAGGACGAAACGCATACAACAGATAGCTTGGTTTCTTTACTCCAAGCTGATACCTAATTGTAGAAGAATTTTCCATAGCATTTTATCTCAGGGAGCTTTTATCACGGTTGGATTCACCATGTTAGGAGCGTGTGCCAAAATCTACAGTCTAATAACTCCAGTAGCATCGGTATACAAGACTGAATCGAGAACCCAGCCGTCTGCTTCTAGTAAACCTACATTGTGCGGTACCAAATCTACAATAAATGAGAGTTGTGAGTTGATTAGACCTAATTCTGATTTAGGAGAGGCTATTTCTAGAGACGAGAATCAAAAATCACAAATGGCAGCGACATTGTTTGCGGAGCCAGTTAAAAACAAGACGAAAACCAAGAAAAAGAACAAGTCTAAAAATGAGCTTGACAGTATTTTTGGGTTTTGACACAATCGTGAATGGGAAACAATGTAGCAAATAACAAAAGCTTTAATAGATAAGATCACTGGTCCTAATTATTGAGATTTTGGCTTACAATTGTAATATCACCCACTTGCCTTTTACACATACCCCCCATCAATCCGAACTGCATTTTCGAAAGACCCGATCCGCTGGTAGCCTGTTTGAAAAATAGTCCGTAGATCTCTGGCTAGAATCAAGTGTGAAAAACTGGTAATATAAATGTTGCTACTTTTTTCTTCTTCTCTTCTTACTTGTCACTTTATAAATTCAAACTCAATTCTCCCTAACAATCTTCCGTGATCATGATCAGACCCAATAAACTCGTTGCCTCCCAACTAACAAGACCATTCTCTTCTACTGCTGCTTCTTACAAAGCAGCACGATTGCCCTCATTTGCAGAGATTAAAGCAATCCAATTAGAAAAATACTTTAAAGAAATTCGTAAGTTGTACCCCTCAAACCTTGTCCCTTCCTAACTTGAATATAGAAGAAAACCCAACTCTCAAAGAACTCAGAAAAGAAGCTGCTGAAGCTAAAGATCACAATGCTGCTGCTGGTTTTGCCCCAAAGTTGTTTAAATCTTTCCTCTATGGATCCCCTGCTACAAAACTCGAAGTCGAAAAACTCGAGCAATCATACTCAAAGACATTGATGAGAGGCAAATATGTTCATGAAGTTGTGACTCACAAAGTCCTGCCGGGAAAATCATTGGAATACTTGGATTTAATGTAAGTTGAACATTCGCGTCGTGTGTTTAGCTAACTTCTGTGAAAGCTCTGAAATTTACCCTGAAATCGCTGGTAATGAGAACAATGAAGTCCATTTAGTAGGAAGTTGGAGAACTTTGATTGGAGATATGGATACCTATAGTAAGTCGAATGCGCACACGTCTACCCTTATAAACTAACTTTCTTCCAGCCCATATTTGGGAATACAAGGGATATCCGGGATTCCATCACACTCAGAATATAGTCCATTCTAACCCCAAATACATTTCATATCTAGAGAGACTTCGTCCTCTTCTCAGATCCCGTGAAACTGATTTAACTCAAGAATTCGATTTCTGGGGTGGAACTGCTAAACCCCACAATTTTGGAGGTATTTTTGAGCTCCGTACCTACGATATTTATGCTGGCAGATTACTTGAATGGGAACAGCACTGGAAACGCGGATTGGAGTGCAGGAAACAAGTTATGGAGCCTGTAGGAGCCTGGTTTTCGCAATTGGGAAGACTAAACCGTGTTTACCATCTTTGGCAATTCGCAGATTTGGAGCATCGGAAGATTAGTAGAGAAAAATGCTGGGAATTGCCTGGATGGGCTGATACTGTGAGTTTAAATCTACCTGTCAACTGAGGGTCATGCTAACTTTGTTTTCAGGTTCATGAGACTGTCAAGTTAATCGACAAGATGGAGTCCAACATTCTAGTTCCTCTTAAATTTAGTCCTCTTAAAGTGAGTGTATTTGTGTTATTGATTATTCTTTTTACTAACAGCTTTACAGTAAATACTATTCTCAAAGTCTCTAGCGTTTATAATGAAATACCTTATTCTCACATCTTGAAACAGAAAATTTACATTCTACAAACCGTCTCAAGTAGGCATTTGAGGTTCAATCTTGCAAAACGAGAATAGTTTTCATTATTTTCATCTAGTACAGTCGTTTCAACAAGTAATCGTTAAAGTTTTGTTTAATAAATCGTTTCAACTGGTAAACGCTGGAGTTTGCACTATTGATCGTTTCAACCGGCAAATGCCGTTGTTAGCTCCGTCACCATTAGAGTATTGTAATTGGGCTTCATTATATATTAGATTAGCAAGGATAAATAACAGCATTTCAACACATGGTTAAGTAGATCTAAACAGTATCTTTATTATCAAGTTCTAAAGCTTCATGCTTACTATCCTTTATTAACTTGTTAACGCTTACCCCAACTTCGTCAACTAGCAAGGATGTTAGACATCAAGAAAGATTTCACTTATATTTCACTTACGCTTCTTTTTGAGCTCTGAATCAAATTTATTGAGTTTTTTGAGCTGGAAAAAAAGTAAAAAGCGATTAGCTTCTGGTGAAACATTGGTAACTGTCTAATCGTTAAAATTTACCATATCATTAAGAGATCTTTCTAATTCTCTGCCAACTTCTGTACTTGACACAAAATCGTCTGGAACTTCGGCTGTCGCCATTCTAATATCTGTTTCTGGTATTGTCAGTTATATCAGAAATAAAAATAACAGTCAAATTGGTGCTATGCGATAGAACTGAAATTGAAGAAATATGACAAGCGTGTCTGGCTTAGGGTTCCAACTTGGATTTTCTGGTTAAATTTTTTTGTTGTTAATTTTCATGATATAGATATAGTCTGGCTCGTGTGTAATTCGCTGCAATATCCAGTTCAGCTCCATTCAAAAGAATCTCATGTTGGCTAGAAATTTATCATGGAATGTTAAGGGCCGGTTGAAAGTATGTAGATGCGCATCAACAAGCGCAGCAGTAAATATCTCGACATTAGAACAACTCAAAACTCCAAGGAAGCGTAAAATAACGTTGAAGTGTACTCCTGCCCCGAATCCTGATGTTAGTCCTCTTAAAGCTGCTCGAAAGCCTCGAACAAAAAGTCCAAAAACTATTAGTTCCCAGCATCATGATGATTTTGAATCCTATTTGCATTCCCTTAAACTATCAGAAAAATCCACAACTTCAAATGTCTCTCAAGGTACATTGTACGAATATTCAGCAATGGATGCCTTGAGGAAAATTGGTTTCACAAATCTAAACAGATGCGGTCAGTCGGGCGATAATGGAATTGACATCACTGGTCAACTTGACCCAGAGGTTGTGGTTCCTAAAGTAAGTGAATTGAAATCACAATCCCAAGACTCCAGCTTCATCATGTTTACAAGGAAAAAAGGCCACAAACAAGAGTCAAAGCCCCTTCCATTCAATGTTATCATCCAATGTAAATCATCCCAAACACCTGTGGGATCACCCTTAATGCGCCAAATGGCTGGTGCCTATTTTGCATTTACAGGCCTTCCTGTTACTCCTTCTGAAGTTGAGACTTCACCTGTTTTGATGCTGTTGATAACAGCTGGAAACAGATTAACAGAGTCGGCATACACTCAATTGAATGTTTCTCAAGTTCCTATGGCATACATGTTTCTTGAAAAACCAATTTTTATAAATGAGGCTGGAGATCGGTATAATCCAGAACATTATAAATGCTCTAATATTACTCAGGTCCTCACTAATTCATATGCTAAAAGAATATTAGAAAAGCATGGCCTTTCATTCAAGATACTGAGAAACTTTGCACTGAAATCTACAACTAGAAAGTGAAAAATTCACAACTCGCATTTACACAAAGTAATATAATTGGGATATACTGGAATTGATATCTCAAGATTTTTACCTCAGCTTTCTAATCTATTCATTATCACAAATTAATTATCTTGAGTTTTATTAGCTAGACATGTCAGTGGTAGACTTTTCTTTATTTGAAAAAAAATTACTGTGAACTGTATCAATTATTGTTTTTAAAATCAACAATGTATATATATACATAAAGGTTGGGCACTCAAATCGAAGGAAGACAAAGTCCAAAAAACGCAACTTGGGTTTTCTGATAGCAGCTATTCTTCATTGCAATGGTACATTCGCAAACCATTCAGGTAGAACCCAGAAACCGGAGCATGGCCCTTTTCTGATAACATTCTTTTTTAAAAGCCATTTGACAACCAGTTCAACTTCTTGAAAAGACAAAACAACATGAAAATAGCCGTGGATGCAGTGTAAGTTGATACCTGGTCTGCTATCAATATGAAAAAGAATCAAGTTAACAACTGCAATCCATATTTTGTGAACAGGATTTCCAAAAACGTCTACCCATACTGCACCACAAGATTCATTTCCTAATGGAATAGAAAGTTTCTTTGATCTCTTAACTTCTTCATAAACATGATCCGTTCCAGCGTATTTTAAAGGAGCTCGAATCACAATGTCAACATTGTCCCATTGGTGGCCACTGTATATCCTTGGAGTAGCTGAATTTTCATGTACATTTACTCTAACTACATCGGCTTTCCCGTGGCCAAGTAGATCAAAAATGCATGGAAATGACAAGTTTGGAGCGTCATTTGAGAGTAGATACCCAAGTGATTTATTCATTGTAGTTAAAAGATCTTGATAAAATTGACCAACCTCTTTACAAAAATTTTTCCTTGACCAAAGGCTGTTGTCAAATTTCTCTGAAAATCTGTAATTTCGATTAGGAATAACCTTGTGTTTTTCCCTAGAAATGTAAACGATAGTTCGATTCTTTTCCAATTCATCTATAGCTTTTGAGCATACACACTCTCCGTATTTGATCAATTTCTCTTTTCCTTTTGCTGGCTTATAATGTTCTTCTGGTGTTGCAATGATACTTTTAATAGCAATTTTCGCTTCTTCAACAATTGGATTATCCAAGTTCTTTCTTTTTTTCGGATAAGATGCAGGCCAATTACCTAGTGATTTTTCGATATATAATGGTTGATCAGAAGTCAAAACAATATCGTGAACTTTGACCTCATCTAGCGTTGTAAATACAAATTTTTGATGGTTTTGTTCAAAATCTTCATATAGCAGAGGCGTTTCTGTAGAAACTTGAACATTGGCAGTTTTACTACGCCAAAATTCAGCTAGTTCCTTAAGATCGTAGGAGTTCTTGTAAATTGGTAAATCTCCATTTGAATATGTCCGCAAGAAAATTTCTTCCCAAATTTTCATGATTATATCTAGACTTTTACCTCTTGTTACTCTTTTGCAAATTTTTGGCCAAGCTGACTTTGCTTTTTTCTTGTCAAGTTGTGGCATAGCTTCAATGACTTTGTTCCAATTGATAATGCTCATGACTCCACCATATAAGGATTTAGCTATTACCACAATTCTGAAGAAAAGATCCTCGTCGTTGAAATCTTCAAACAATTCTGATTGTCGCTTTAATTTTGCGTCCAAAGGCATTGATCTCAATCTTGATTTAGAAGCGCCTAGTACCTTTTTCAAGCTTGTAGATCTTCCTAATGAAAGGTTGTGAACATGATATTTAAGAGTTCTTCTTCTGGAATCCTGAGACTCCTGGACTGGATCCAATAATGAGATTGGTAAAGCTCTTTTTGCAGGTATAGGAGGTAAGAAGCCCATTTTTATCTTGGTATTATTTTTCAAGCTTCCTCTCATTTGGTTAATTCTTAAATTATCATCTGTGGGAGAGAAAGAGGATGGGTTGCTAAGAAGCAGATTTGCTTCATCTAAAGGATTCATCAAAGACTTCCTGTTGACAACAACTTCCAAAGAGGATGATTCAGCTCGATCAAGTGTTAAGCTTTTCTCAGCTTGTTCGTCATCCCTAGGCTTCACAACTGTGTTAGTAACATTAAGATTCAGTTTGATAGGTTCTGAAGAAATAGCAGATCTGCTAGTATCTAAACAGTTTGGGTTTTTAGACGTAATGAATGGGCTTATTTCTTCCAAATATTGTAATCTTTTTTGACTGAAATCTCGATTTATTTGTTGAATTAAGTCAAGTTTCGCTTTCAATACTTTTTCATCGTCATCACTCAAAATACTTTCATGAATGAACAAAGATTTTGTAGCTGGTATTTCATTGAAATTTGACGGTACTGAAATAAATATCTGTCTAATGACTCCAGATTTGATCAAACCTTTACAAATTTTAGCGAATTTTCTTTTACCCATTTCAAAATTCCTCTCTGAATTAAGACGTTCAATCAAATTGCTGCTACTCAAAATGCCCTCGTTTGATAAAAGGAAACTAACAATTTTGTCCTGAGGTGAAGCCACATTGATTTTATCTGGATATGCAGTTTTGTTCAGTTGAATATCATTCACTACCTCATTGCTGATTTGGGACATACTAATTGAATCTTCTTCAGATATCTGTACCACTGATAATTTACTATTTGAATTGGGGTAGATTTTTGAAACTTCATTGTAGGATTGCTTCACTTTTAATCGTTTTACTTCTTGAGTCAGTATAGGTTCCGAAATTTCTATAAGATCATGACTAGCATTGGAACGTTTTCTTTTCTCGCCAGTATTTGTTGCTGATTCATTATTATCTTTCATTAATAATATAACATCAACTCCACCAGGAAGAGGGCGATAAACCATTTTTTCCCGAGTTTCCAGTGATCGCCCTTCTATCTTAATTTTTTGAAATTGTCCCCAATTTGAACTGTGATTTAAATTTTTCAAATTGCACCAAGTAGTATGAGTAAAATATTTGCAATGGCGCTGTTTTTTGACTTGATTAATACTACTAATAATCACCATGCCTCCCGAGGAGGAACTGAGACGTTTTCTGATAGACTTGGAAGAACTTTCGAGGTCACACGTCATGAGCTTGAGTGTATGACCTAAAATTTCAGTATATTCCGAGCCAGATATGTATTTGATCAAGTCTTGATATAGAGTTCCTGAAACTCCTTTTGCTTGAATCAAGTCAAATAACTGCAGTTCTAAAGGAACAAATAGATTGAACAAAACGTCTGATCTGTATTTTTTTTTAGCTTTGAACTCTTGAGGATCAAAACTAGAAACATCTGACGGTTTGATAGATAGTCTCTTAAAAGTGTGCTCATCTATACCAGAATCCATGAATGTCTCAAAATCGGCGTCTGTGGTATCCTCATAAGGTCTTCTAAATCGAATGACATGACACCATTTGCTCGATTCAAATTTTGAAACTGCAGTTTTTCTTGTAATGTATCGCTCTTTGTGCAATTCCCTTACTAGGGACACAAGAAATGTCTTTGCTGTCAGAGTGTTTGGTAATCCAGTTATGCTCTGGAGATGGGCTAAACTGCACGACTTCGTGGGTGAGTTTTGGACTGTACCAACTATCAGTGACTTCAAAAAATCTTCTTTGTATTTCTTTTTCTTCAGTTTTCTAACTCTTTTGAATGATTTTATAAATTTGTTCAAAACGTTGAGATAAGTTTTGGCTCCTTCTACTTTAATTGGAAATTTGTAAATAATAGATAACTCTGAGAGAGCATTCAATCGTCTGATGAGAACCAAATTGTCCAATTTAGTAATGGTTTGCAGCTCTATGGTAGATAATCCTTTATCTCGGCTTTTTGCTATAATTGAGGCAAGTTTAAACAGAGTAGATGATACCTAAATATCATTGATTAGTAAAAGAATCTAAATTGTAATGAAACACTACATATTTACCCCAGAATTAAGACTTGAAGTACCAATAATTCGAATCCACCGCGCTTCGGTACTTAATCCAACATAAATACCTGGATAGCTAGCAATCATTTCAGAATAAGACAAATCAAGAACATTTATTGGAACTTTCTTGTCTTCTTCATGATAAACTTCAAAATCATCACGATACTGAACCAGCCAATTCCACAGTACATTCTTGAGAAAGGTATCCACTGATTTCACTCTTGTTGCAACAAGATTCCAAAAATCATTCAACTCTAGAGCTATATAATTTGTTAGTCATATCCATACACAAATAAACACAAACATACTAGCTTCTCCATAGTATGCTAACTCTTGAAAAATATGTTCAACAGTTTCATATGGTGTTAAACTGACCATATATAAAGCATTTAACTTTGGATAGCACTTAACTCAGTGTAATTAGTTGGAAATTAGAAGATTTCTTGATCTTGATGTGTTGGGTTTAGGGTTAGGTCAATATTATAAGAGTAGTAAGAATAAAACTTGAAGTTTAAATATATTGAGAACTATATCAAAATTACCAAATGAAAATTGGAAATTTCAACTTCCCAAAGCTTGTTTCTACGTAAAATCACGCTAGAACAACAAAAATACTGAAAATGGCTACCAAACTATCACAAACACCTAATATCTCATTAGAGATTCCTGATCTCAAGTCAGTGCTGCTGATCGGAGGCTGTGGATTCTTGGGTCTTCATATGATTGAACAATTTTGGAACATCCAGCCTCGTCCTAATATCCACGTATTTGATATCAGAGAATTACCCCCAGTTTCGCCTACTTTTTATACCTTTGACCCAGCTCAAATCACAGTTCATGTAGGAGATATCACCTCTGAAAACGACATTAGAGACGCACTTGAGAAATCCCAGGCTCGTGTTATAGTCCATTCAGTCTCCCCTGTGCATGGATTGGGTAAAGATATTTATCATAAAGTCAATGTGGAAGGTACTTTGAATATCATTGAGCAAGCTAAAAGAGATAAAAACGTTCAAGCACTTGTTTACACTTCTTCAGCTGGTGTTGTTTTTAATGGTGGGGACTTGCGCAATGCTAATGAATCTCATCCCATCCCCGAAGTCGCGATGGATGCCTATAACGAAACAAAAGCTATCGCAGAAGCCCACGTTTTAAGCGCAGCTTCCGATGATTTCTACACAGTTGCATTAAGGCCTGCCGGTATTTTTGGTCCTGGCGATAGACAAATGATTCCAAATCTCAGAGCGATTGCATTTAAAGGCAAACACACATTTCAACTAGGTAACAATCTTAACTTATTTGATTTTACCTATGTTGGGAATGTAGCTTACTCTCACGCTCTAGCTACTCAACAACTCTTTCTTGCAAATGCCAGACCTTCTATCAATGGTCAAGCTTTTTTCATTACAAACGATAGTCCCATTTACTTTTGGTCCATGGCTAGAGCCGTATGGAAAGCTGATGGTTTCGTAGACGATGCTAAGGTTGTAATTCCTAGAGGTTTAGGAATTTTCATTGGATATATGTCTGAGTTTTTTAGTAAAATCACTGGAACTGAGCCTTTCCTTACTCCTTTCCGTGTTAAAACAACTTGCGCTGACAAGTATTACAATATCTCCAAAGCAAAATCTCTGCTAAACTACGCTCCACCAACAAGATTAGAAGAAGGTATCACACTTACGCTCAAATGGTTGGACGAATTGGAAGACGAAAAATCCCAGAAAAAACAGAAATAAGTAATGTATAATTATCGAACTTTCGATCTATAGAAAGAATTCATCAACACTTTAAATGATTATCTTGTGTGAATGAAAAGTAGTTTATAATGAGTTTGCTAACTCAGGCAAGAAAAATCTAACATAAGCAGTAGCAAGTCCAGCTAATAAAAAGAAGACCAATGGAGAAGGATCAAAGAATGACATTAGAGAGAAAATAGCCATCAATGGGATCCAACAAGCAACCATGATGGCACCACTGGAAACCATTTCATAAACTTCTTCATTATTCTCAATAGCCATGGCAGAAAGAGAATCATCTTCAGCTACAAATTTAGTTAGTAAGGAAATCATCTAAAGAATAAAGGACAATACTTACAATCATCGTCATCGGAATCACTCTTCTTCTTGCTGGACATCTTCTTTCTAATCTTTTCAAAGAGTTTTTCCTTGAAGGATTTATTGCTACTAAGGTCAGTGTCACTTGAAGAGCTATCAGTTGGCTCGGGGGCATATGAAGAGTATGGGGACTCAGTAGCTGAAGGAGAATCATCACTATCATCATAATCATTTTCACTTGAATCTTCACTGTCATCGTCATTGCTTTCACTTGAATTATTACTGTCATCGCTTGAATCATCAGGAGGTGAGAATTTGTACTGAGTAGATTCTGAATCGGAAACAAGATCAGAGTCTTCAGAATCAAGAGAAGCTTCCTCAGTGTCAGAAACTTCTGCATCAAAATTGTCTTCAGTTTCATTGGAATCGGGCTCAGGAACTACTTCAAGATCATCAGTTGAGTTCTCTTCTGATGAGAAATCTTCTGAAACATTATCCTCAGTGATACTGTCTTCAGCAGAGTTATCCTCGGACTCAAAGTCTCCAGACTCAGAGTCATAAGAATCAGATCCAGTGCTAACTGCAACAAATTGCTCTGCATCTTCGGAATCGTAATCACCATTAGAATCATCAGCGTTTTCAGTTTCGTCATAGTCCTCAATTTCTTTTTCACTGCCATCAAATTCGTCAACTTCCTCGACTCCCTCTTCATAAGAATCAGAAGAATCGTATTCAAGGTCTTCAGAATCTTCAGGGTCTACTGAGTTTGTAGGTTCTGGAGCTTCAGCAGATGAAGATTTGGATCCTTTCTTGAACTTTTTCTTTAACTTTTTGAACTTTGCAGCATAAATTGAGTTGACCCATGTAGAGTTCATGGAAGCTCCAACAATATCTTCCATTAACATTTCCATAGTGCTCTTACCTGAGTCATCTTCAGTTGTAGAATCTTCAGAAATAGCACCATTTTCTTGATCAAATTGTTCATCTGAATAAGCACCTGAATCTTCAGATTTTGATGAGCTTTCATATTCTTCCAAATCTTCAGGGTTCAACTCTTCAGTAACGTTCTCACTCTGCTCCTCGCTTGCTGGTGCTTCAAATTCAGAGTCGTTGGTAGGTTCCTCAGCTGAAAATTCAGATCCATCCATCGATTCTTCAAAGCCAGAAGCTTCATCCATGTCGTTAGAATATCTTTCATCAATAGGAGCTTCGTCTGTTTCCATGTTTTCTTGGTATTCAGATTCATCAGCCTCAGGGAAACTCTCAGTAGACTCTTCGTTGCTATAATCCTCGGGTGCATTATTCAATGGGCTGTCAGAATATTCTTCAGTCGATGATTCTTGAGACTTTTCTTCAGAGAGAGAAGTATCAACTTCATCAATAGGGGTTTCAACTTCTTCTTCCAATGAGGAATCTTCGGGAGATGCAGCAATATCTTCAATCGGAGACTCTTCCATGTTTTGTTCTTCCTCAATTGGTGATGCTTCCCATTCATTACCATTCTCCAAGGAATCGTCAAGCTCTGGAGCTAATTCAACCTCATTTTCAAGAGGTTCTTCGACTTCTGGTGCTACTTCGCTTTCATTTTCCATAGAATCTTCAAGCTCTGGAGCCATGTCACTCTCATTACCCCATGATTCTTCAAGCTCTGGAGCCATGTCATTCTCATTTTCCAAAGAATCTTGAAGCTCTGGAGTCATGTCACTTTCATTGCCCAATGATTCTTCAAGCTCCGGAGCCATGTCATTTTCATTGCCCAATGAATCTTCAAGCTCCGGAGCCATGTCATTTTCATTGCCCAATGAATCTTCAAGCTCTGGAGCCATATCGTTCTCATTTCCAAGAGCATCTTCAGGACTAGGACTAACTTCTAGCTCACCATCGTTACCTAGAGATTCTTTAGAATCAGGCACCGAATCCTTGATAGAAGAGTCGTCAGTCACGGGAATGGCGTCTTGGTTTTCAGGACTCTCAGGAGCAGGGGAAGCAACTGGGCCCTTACTAGTTTCAGGAATGGGAATTTTAGCAACTGGGCTTTCAGCAATTGGACTCTCAGCGACAGGACTCTCAGCAACTGGGTTTGCAACAACTGGGTTTGCAACAGCTGGAGATTCTGCAACTGGGTTTGCAACTACTGGAGATTCAGCAACTGGGTTTGCAACAGCTGGAGATTCTGCAACTGGGTTTGCAACTACTGAAGATTCAGCAACTGGGTTTGCAACTACTGGAGATTCTGCAACTGGGTTTGCAACAACTGGACTCTCAGGAATTGGATTACCTGCAGCAGCAGAAGATTCAGGAACAGGAACAGCAGAAGCTAGAGGCATAGAAGATTCAGGAACAGGAACAGCAGAAGCTAGAGGCATAGAAGATTGAGGAGCTTGAGTCTTCAAGACATCTTGCTTAGGTTCAGACATTGGAGCATCAGTTACTTTTCCTCCATTGCCATCTTTTGAATCACCTTGTTTGGGAGTCTCAACAGCAAGTTGATTTCCGTCGGCCAAGGGCAGACTATTTGCTGGGTCATTAATTATTTGGGGTTCGCTAATACCAGTCTCTTTAGGAGCAGTGTCTCGTGGAAGAGTTTCATGACTTAAAGGATTGTTGACTTTATCAGTTGCTTCAAGACTTTTTGAATCAGAATCAGTCGAGGTAAGAGGAGTAGTTGTTGCTCCTTGGTAGTTAGTTACAGTAGTAGTGAGAGTTGTAGTCTTTTGTTTTTTCCTGAAGATCTTTTCTAAAAGCCATGCTACACTTGCTTTCTTCTCTCCTTCTTGATACCTTTCAGGACTGTCGAAATGGTTGCCGGCTTCACGTTCGTACTTCTTTGCAAATTTATTTAAATCCCTACCACAGAAAATCACATCAGCCACTATCCTTATACTCTTCAAATACAGAGCCAACGTCTCTAGAAACAATCAACGGGATATTAGTAGATTAGACTGTCTCCAGTCGATCTCAAAACCCCAGGTTGATACATACCTTTCAAAATCTTCGTTTTTAGCAAGGGCTTCTATTTCTTCAGAATCATAATCATCATACTCCTCGTCTTCATTATAATATTCATTGTTTTCGTATTGCATGATACCGTCTTCTCCGTCAAGATTTGCTGGGGCATCTTCTTGCTCGTCCCCATCATATTGCTCTTCTTCAGCTTGACTATGGAAAAGTACACTGTCAATAGGGAAAGGGAAGGGAACATTAAGATCTTGAAATTGCTCATGAGCGAGGTTTTCAATTTGAACTGTTTCATCTCTATCTAAATTTTTGATCAAATGGCATTGGTCGGTCACAAATGACTTAATATAGGCAACGCTGTCCTGTAAAAATTTAAATGTTAGTGAGTTTACAAAATAGAGAGTGATTTACTTACCGATTGAGGACAGTCGTTATAGCAAAGTCCTGCTACATCTTGTACAGATGTACATTGACAAACTAAATCGCCTTCAGAGCATAAAGAATAACCTTGGTATACTGCTACCAAACAATTTCTTAAACCGTCATCAGTCTTAAGTTATAATGTTAGTGATTTTTTAATAAAAATTCATTACAATATACATACACATCTGGCTTCAAGATTGGGGTCAACGTTCAATGCTTGAGCTTCAGCTGTAACACCAGTACCAAGGGCAACTAGCCCTAGGAGAGACAAAATGTTTTTCATCGGGATAAACTCTTACTTTATTTCTAATAAAATGGAATTGAAAGTATGAGATGATGAACTAAATTAATTACTTTGAATGAAAGTCATCCGCATATTTATATAACAAATTCTTGTTTTTATCTATCAAGCTCACAGCATAGCTGTCCTATACACTCTTTTGGTATCTAGCTCACAGGTTCATTGTTTGAAAGACCAACTTTATAGATTTAAAAACAATCAAATGAAAGTTGCAAAAATAATGTTGAGTGTAGTTAAGGCTCATCAGTCAGTTGGATTTACAAACATGACTTTTCAATAATAAATCAAAACTGATATTATAACATTTACTTTTCAAATTGAATTTCTTATTTTTTTTCTGTCAGTTAATTGATCGATATATAATGTTTTTATATTCTATATTCTATTCTAATCTAATTTTTCTGTTCACAAATCTTAGATATATATCCTAAATGTTCTTAGTCACGTGTATGTTAAATATTTCCAAACCCCGTATCAAGAAGCATCAATTTCTAAGAAAAATCTCTTTCAATTATTGAATCAGATATAAGCAAGATGGAGTGTTTCAAAAGAGTCGGTTTACGGCCAAATTTGAGCTATGCCACTCGTCGTCTAGTATTTTCTAAATCCCAGCAGCCTATTGGTTTCTTCCGTAGAGTCCAAACATCTACAGTGGACTGGAAGCCTATTCCTCAGCGCAAGTCTTCAGGAAGTGTCAATGAGAGATCATCAGTTTATGGTAAAATCTTCATCAGTTTATTGGTGTTGATGCCTATAGTGTCTTTTGGATTAGGTACTTGGCAGGTTAAGCGTTTGAGATGGAAAACGAATCTGATCACAGAAGCTGAATCAAGGTTGGCTCTTCCACCATTAGAAATTCCTCCAGTTTTGAATTCAGAAATTGCTACTTCTAATGAATTCGATTATCGTAGAGTTTTAGTGAAGGGAGTTCTTCGACATGACAAGGAAATGTATGTTGGACCAAGAGTTAGAAATGGACAAGATGGATATTGGTTATTTACTCCATTGGAGCGGAAAGGTGGTTCTACGCTCTTGATCAAGCGAGGTTGGATCAGTAAAAGCCATTTGAAACATTCCACTAGACCATTATCATTAGTTGATGGAGAAGTCGAAATTGAGTGTCTGCTTAGAGCTACTCCACAGAAAGGAATGTTTACTGTTGAAGGAAAGCCTAGTACACATCATTATCATTTTTCAGATATTGTAGCAATGGCTGAAGAAGGTGGCTGTCAACCCATTTTATTTGAAGCATTACTTGATTTTGATTCTGCTAGTCAAGCAAAGAGGGAAGAAGCTGAAAAGAAATTGTCAATTGAACAAATGGCTCTTCATGGAGTTCCTATAGGTGCAACTGGAAAGGTCGAGTTTCGTAACACTCATTTTCAATATGTTTTAACATGGTATGGACTATCATTATTCACGACATTCATGCTTTTCAATTTGATTAGAAGCAAGAGAAAGCCTCAATCCATGTTATTGAAGAAGGTTGAGCATGCTAGAAAACATCAATAATCAAGCAGCAATTGTACATATTTTTTCCATTAAATGTTCTGTATCTCAGACTTACGAGCCTTATAATAATTTGGCTTTGTATTCAATTTTCTCAAAATTTAAATATATACAGACACGATTTGACACTTGAAGGATTCTCTACCGCAGCAGGATATAAGCTTTTTGAATTAGTACTTCAAATAATATCTTTAGTACTGGTGTTGTACGTAATTAATGCCAGTGGACTTAATTTATTAGCTCTGAATTTGTATAAATATTTGGAAACAAATCATATTTGAAACTCTGAACTCAAGATCTAGGAGTTTCTCATTGCAAAAAATTAGTTTTTTTTTCACGCAACTGAAACTCTCCTTTACTGACAATCCAAACAACTAGTCAAGATGATGTTCTCTCATTTTAAAAAAAAGAAGGATGATCATTCACCTTCTCCAACTCCTCCTCCTATCAATCAATCGTCCCGACCTGATTTTGATAACAAACAGCAAGTTTACCAATACAATCCTTCAAGTTCTTCGAATTCTCAATCACCAAAATTCCACAATATTAATGACGGTGAAACTGTTCATGAAAGAATCTTTTTGATGCACGGTGGTGCTGGCCCAGTAAACACCAAGTTCGATGCTTCAGTAGTTGTTTATCACCACAATGGCTCTTTCCCTTCTCAAAGATGGCCCGTCTCTGATGGATACTTTAAAGCTTTAGTTCACCTCCAACCTGGTGTCAATGAGCTACGTGTAGAATTTGAAGGCCTCAATGGGGACCGGGCATCAAGCAAGATTACAATCCATTATATTCCCTTACTTCAAAATCCTCCGCTTCATTTAGCCCTCATTTTGGGAAGTGACTCTGATGGTTCTTTTGATTCTCCTAGATATAAGAAAGAAAGGGAAGGTAATGACCTCAACCTTGCAATCAAAAAGGTTAGAATGGCTGGATATATGATGTCTGCCTTTACTGATGAGCAAATGAGCCGTAATGGATTTGGCCATCGAACTTTTAGATTACATGAAGAATATTCCAAGGATACTCTCTCCAACAGAGATGGAAAGGGACTCAGATCTACTGCTAAAATTCACGTTGTTAGGTCATCTCGTACAGTTGCTGAAATTCGTGATCCTAACCGTGCTCAGCAAAATTCCAATGGAAATGACACTGGTGGATTATATGGTATTGCTTTGGATGCTTTGAATCAGCATGGGTTCCCCTTTGATGACAATGGAGAGAATGTACTGGTTTCTTGTATTTTCATTGATGCTCATTGGGATAAACAGTTGAATTTGACTGTTGGGCACGCTGCTCTAGGTGGAGGTGCTGGTCATCTTCGACTTGCTATCTTTGGATCTCACTTAATGCATTCCTGGCCATCATGCCTGGAAGAGGTTGTTCCTTCATTTATGGATGAGACCAAGACTGATACTAACGAAGTTGCCAATGATGCAAATCAGTCTGGTTCCAGCTTTGAAGCTTTAAATATCGGTATGGGTGCATTTATGCACGAAATAGGACATTTACTTGGGTGTCCTCATCAACCTTACGGAGTTATGTTGCGAGACTATATTACTTGGAATAGAACATTCATGACCCGTGAGGGATATCTCACAAGAGACAATTGTCAGGGTCTTCGTCTGTGTCTTCCTGAAAACGAATGTGGTTGGCACAGACTTGATATTTTGAGATTTAGAGCTCATCCAGCCTTCCGTTCACCATACGAAAATCGTGTATTTAATTGCACTCCAGGATTATATCCTGTGGAAAATGGAGCTTTTGTCAGTGCTGTTACTGGTATTTATTTAATTGAAATTCATGTTGATGGAGAATGCAGAGGTCACCTTGAATACCCCAATAAGCCCGAACCCAATATCTTTTTGTTTGAAGATGATCTGAGAAACCAGATTGCTCCAACTTACCGAGACAAAAAGTTGAAACTTGAAATTCTATCATGTGGAGAAGGTCAAATCACGATAGAAGATTTTGTCCAGCTTACACAGCGAGATGTAATTCATGATACTTTTGCCCGAAACAGAGGTATTTTAACAGGATTCAAATCTGCACCCTTGGGTAACAACTCTGGAAACATTAGTACCGCAATATTTCCTCCATACCCTATCGCTGTTAATGTTTACTCTGGTAATTCGTTGGATGGTGTAGAATTTGTTTATTCTAATGCAGAGCCTGTTGTTTATGGTCAAAAAAATGGCTCTAGAAAGGAATTCAGACTTGAAATGGGTGAAAGAGTTGTTGGTTTCTACGTTAGATCAGGAGCTTGGATTGATGCCATTCAAATCATCACGAACACCAGGAGAAGTGAAGTCTACGGTAATGCATCAGGTGGAAGCGGTCATGAGCTTATTCCACCTAATGGATACGAGTTGGTTGGATTAAGTGGAAATATCTCACACTGGGTTTATTCTATCTCAGTTTTATATGTCGCAAATCGATAAATTATTTTTGCTCCAGCATAGATGAAGTCTATTTTACGTTTTGATGGAAATAAGTTTTGTATTTGTATGGACATGATTTAAAAATTGTTACAGAAAATGTTAATCAAATTTATCTTTTTTAGGTGTCGATGATAAATATTTAATAAGATTCAACATTTTTAATATATTATTTAGGAATTTATATGAATATATTGATGGATTTTTTGAATATTATTATATTTATATACTATAATATTTTTATATATTACAAGAGTTTTTTATATATTACAAGAGTTTTTTATATATTACAAGAGTTTTTTATATATTACAAGAGTTTTTTACATATTACAACAAATTTTACAAATATTACAATAAATTTTACAAATATTACAATAGTTAATGTA
This sequence comes from Geotrichum albidum, assembly GCA_003707475.1. NCBI lineage: Eukaryota > Fungi > Ascomycota > Dipodascomycetes > Dipodascales > Dipodascaceae > Geotrichum > Geotrichum albidum. Next base: position 261,143 of record PPJE01000002.1, on the reverse strand, counting down.
AAGGTTCATTACAATTATTTTATTTTTCCCACGATAATTATGATAAATTTATGTTTCTCACGTTCATGATACTACTTTCTATGAATTTAATAAATATTTTTATTAATATAAAGGAAATATTATCTTTATTATTTCTGTTTTCTTTCATATTTTGACCATTAAAGTTTATCAAATCTTGTGAAATTTTCCAAGCTTCTTCAGTACCTATCAGTCTTTAGTAATTCGTAGAACGTAGTCGTGGCAAGTCTCAAATATGAGATTCTCTATTCTCATATTTCATATTGACTTGTCCATCTCGATCTGTAAATATATTACTAAACGGTATCAATTGAAGTCAAACTTGATAATTTTTCTGTTTAAGGTAAATACTAGTTTGCCTAATTGTTAGAAAATCCAGCACTAACTCGAACTGCATCTAGATATTTTGACAATGGCTCAGTACGGAGGTTACCAGGACGGTTACTACCAGCAACAGCAAAGCCAGGGAATGCCTAGCCAAACTGGCTCACCTGCACCTCAACCAACTACACATTCGAAAAGAAGGCATTATCCTGCCCCCCAGTACGATTTCACAAACTCGGCAGCTGCTAATAACCAACCTAACTTCTACCCCGGTGCCCCAGGTTATGGACTTCAGCAGCCAACAGCCGCTCCCGGACACGATGTTTTCACTCCTGCTGGTGGATTCGCAAGCCCTGCGCTTCAACCCAATTACGGTCAATCTCAGGTTGATCCACTCGCATCAAAAATGGGAGGACTGAACCTAGGCGGTGCTCTCGGCTATGGCCAACAACAAGCACAACCTTCAGTGCCAAATCCAAGTCTCAATCAGCTATATAACATTGATCTTTTGGCTGCAATGCCTCCACCAGTCAGTGATTTAGAGCTTCCACCTCCTCCAGTGATTTTACCACCAACAGCTACCGATCCTCGTAATACCGAAGCTAACGCAAGCCCTGATTATGTACGCTCAACTTTAAATGTTGTACCTACTTCAAGCTCACTATTGAAAAAAAGTAAGCTTCCATTTTCACTAATTTTCAGACCCTATACTTCACTAAAAAACGAAGATGCTCCCGTTCCTGTTACACAAGATACTCTGGTTTGCCGATGCGATAGATGCAGAACTTACATTAATCCATTCGTAAAGTTCAGTCATCAAGGTGATCAGTGGTTTTGCAACATTTGTGACAAGGCAAATAGAGTTCCTTCAACTTTTAATATGGATTTTTCTAATAGAATGCAGCCTGACTTCTACTCTCGTACTGAAGTCAAATATGGTGTTTGTGAATTTATTGCCCCTCCAGAGTATTTGGTTCGTTCTCCACAAGCCCCAACTTACGTCTTTTTAATCGATGTCAGTGTCCAAGCTGTTGAATCTGGTCTTCTCGCAACTGCAGCTCGAGCCATTTTAGATTCTCTAGATCAAATTCCAAATAAAAATGATTTGGCTAAAGTCTCATTCATTGGTGTTGATTCATCTTTGCACTATTTCCATCTTCCATCTACTCCTGATGCTGAACCCTCTATTGCTGTTGTGTCTGATCTTGATGATCCTTTCCTTCCTCTTCCTACTGGTATTCTTGTAAAGCTTAGTGAATGTCGTTCATCTATTGAACTGTTACTTTCTAAATTGGGCGAAATGTTTGCAAACAACAAAAATGCCAATAGTGCTCTTGGATCTGCTTTAAGATCTGCTCATAAACTCATTAGCAATATTGGTGGTAAAGTCGTTTGTTTAACTGCAAATTTACCAAATGTTGGGCATGCGAAGCTCTCAGTTCGTGAAAACATAAAGCATCTCGGAACTTCCAAGGAAACTTCTCTTTTACAGCCAGCTTCTTCTTTTTACAAAAGTTTCGCTATCGACTGTAATCAAAATCAAGTAACTATTGACATGTTTCTATTTGGTCAAGGATACCAAGATGTCGTTTCATTGAGTAGCCTTCCCCATTTTACGGCTGGGCAAACTTATTTCTACCCAGGGTGGAACGCTAAAAATCAAGAAGATGTGGTTAAATTTTCAAACGAATTCAGAAAACATCTGTCCATGGAAATTAGTATGGAAGCAGTTTTAAAAATCAGAGCATCATCAGGGATTCAAATCAAAGGGTATCACGGAAATTTCTTCAATCGTTCAGAGGAGTTGTGTTCATTCCCTACTTTGCCTAGAGATCAAGGTTACTCTGTTGACCTCAACATCAATGAAAACATTAAAAAGCCATGGGTCTCTCTTCAAATTTGTATACTTTTGACTACATGCGATGAAGAAAGACGTTTAAGAGTTATCACACTGTCACTTCCCACAAGTTCTAATTTATCCGACATTTATGCTTCTGCAGATCAACTTGCTATTGCAGCTCAACTCACTCATGCAGCTGTTGAAAAGGTAGTCTCTTCTGGTTTGGACGCAGCAAGAGAGTATGCCCAGGGTAGACTTATGGAGTTACTTCACACTTATAAAAAAGAGCTTCTTGCTACGAACACTGGTACAGTTTCTTCTCTACAATTTTCAGCTAACTTACGCATGTTGCCTTTACTCATAAACGCGTTATTGAAGCACATTGGATTGAAAAAGAATACTCAAATTCCTTCTGATTTGAGAGCAGCCACACTCTCATTGCTATCTACAATGCCCCTCAAGTATTTGATCAAATTCATTTATCCTGACTTATTCAGTCTTTATGACTTACCTGAGGATGCAGGGTTACCAAATGAAGAGTCCGGTACCATTAAACTTCCTCCAAAATTGAATTTGATTAGTGAAAAAATTGTTCCCCATGGAGTCTACCTGATCCACGATGGTCAAAAAATTTTCATTTACGTTGGGCGTGACGTTGTGCCTCAGCTATGTCTTGACGCTTTCGGTGTTGAATCTATCAACCAGATTCCTGAAGGCAAAGTAGAATTTCCAGAATATGATAGTGAACTCAATCAGAAGATTCGAAATATCATAGGCTCTATCAGAGACACAAAAGACTCTATTATCTATCCCAGTTTATTTATTGTCAAGGAATCTGGTGATCCTTCAATGAGATATTGGGCTTTATCGAGTTTGATTGAAGACAGATCTGAAGAAAACATGAGTTACCATCAATTCTTGACTTCTATGAGAGATAAACTCAATACATAGTTCAATTAATCTACCAAAATCTTTTTTATATACCCATTTAATATCATGTCTATTTGTTCGTACATTTTTTTCATGACTATGTCCCAAGTTGTATATATCTTTCAGGTGAATTATGTGTGGTGACAAGAACTTTTTTAGTCCCCTTCTACCTCTATTTTAGACTTTTGTGGTAGCATTTTTAAAAAACGCCAGTAGCATCAAAAGCACGAATCATTATAGAATCATTTATGTCACAGTCTACACCCCAAGAGATTAAGAAAATTAGACTGTTTTCAGCCAAGGTTCAAGAAGGTTTGCCTTTAGACGAGCTAATATCAGCAGGAACTAGGCCATTGAAATCTTTTATAGATCAGCTAAATAATCCATCCAAAGTGTCAAAAGAAACATACTTAAGTGTACCACCTGGTATGAGACTTTACAAGCAATGTATTGATAAGACGAATTTAGTCAATCCTGGTCTTACCTCAACTGTAAAAGTTGAAAAGGAAAAGCAGAATGTAATTCATACTGGTGTTTTGGAACAAGTGGGCCGTATAGATAGTACTGTGAATCAAGAATTCAAAAATGAAAAGAGTACACAGCTAAAATGTTTTATCTGCAATACGCAAGGACACTTTGTGCGGCAGTGTCCTGTACTATTTCCCCAGAAACCTCATCGTAAATGTCGTCGAAAGAAAACTGTTGAAGAAAGGACAAAACTAAAGAGCTATGAAAAGCTACCCGACCTAGCGAAAAACTCACCCTGGTTATCTGATCATCCACGGCGATATAAGTCATGGCTCTTCACAAATGGATTCCCTTATCACATAACCTGCGAAAAACGAGAGTATACCCAATTTGAGCCAGTACGCTGGAGCTTGCACATTTGTGATGATAGATACGTTGAAGTTTTGGGTATTGGAACTGTACCTACTATTATTCTTGATCTTGTAAATGGCCGTCAGATAGAATGGGTCATGAAAAAAGTTCTTTATATTCCTCAGCTTGGCTTAAATTTGTTTACTATGGATGATTTTTTAAAAAAAGGATTGGGATTGGTATTAGACCAAAAAGGAGCTTTCGCAAATTTTAAAGGAAACTTTTACATGGCAGGTAACTATAGTGGTCGGTTTGAGTGCGTGACAATGGTGAAAGGATGAACTCATTCAAAAGATGGTAATTGACATGATTTTTTGATAATCAGAATAAAAGGTTGTTAACTCATTCAAGACAAAACAAGATGCGTTGAATGCTATATAAGGTTTTGTGCACATATTGAAAAACTTGAAGAGAGTAAGAAATCCCAGAAATCAAGTTGAACTGCCGAGTTCTAGTTAAATTACATTACATCGAAATTATTTTAAATTTGGAAATTTTTCTAATTGAAACTATTCACAAATATTTTAAATCAAAACTATTCAGAAAACGTAGTTTATTGTTGATTTGTTCGATAAACATAAACTCTGGAAATTTTTGAAACTGGATTTCTTCATTTTAGAGTTGGTCATTTCACAGAGTTGAATTGAAGAGTATGTTTCTAATTTCAATTAAGCGTAGTGCAATTTTTGATTTCAACTCAAGAAAATTAAAATGAATGCTCTAAACGGGAAATTGTGAAATAAAAGGGACTCGGGTATTGAATCAGTCTGCTATCTAGAAACTTAAAATTACCATGAATTGTAGAGGTTTGTTGATAAATATGAAAGCGACTCCACTGACGAAAGATAACTAAAAAATTATCCGTTCTATGTATTCAGATTTAATCTATGCATCTTCAGTGTATTTAAATAGAACTTTTGGATCATCTCTAACTGTAGCCCAACCTTGTTGTCGAAATGCTATTGAAGATCACGACGGTACGTACCTGTAGAACTAAAAATACTGTGAGTCTACTAAGAATCTTTAGTTGATTACTACAATAACAAAAAGAAAAAGATAGTCCACACTCTGTTAAGTTGAACCTAAATTTTTATTTCATTAAAATCACGATCAATTTGGCAATGGCAATATGCAGAAATTTACACAAGGATACACCATTTACTGAAGCTGAAGGTTTAATTAGAATATGGTTTTTGACCTTTAAGTCCGCACTTCACTCAGAAAAAAAAGATCTGTCTGAAAGCCTATTTACATGAACTCTGTACGCAAAGAGTCCAAAAAATTGAATTTCTTCTATTTTGATAGTAATTCACGTTGCGTGACAGGATCTGAGATAATTTCTATTCGACTCACGAAAAGTCGATAACGATTGAATTGGTTTAGAAAAACACAAGTCAGAGAGCTGGCAAACAACCATTGTCATAGTTTAAGCCAGGCATCTCTCTCTGATACATTTTCCTAGTCCTCTTTGTGAGAGCTTTCAGTTTAAAACCATCACCGGTGCCTTCGGATCACCAAAAGTTTCTCATTTTCACAATAATATCCAATAATTAGACTTTGCGTATCTGATTGAAAAGACCTCATTTTCAAGGTGAATGCTGGGCTGCTGTTTTTATTATTATTTTTTATGGTAATACTCAAAAACTTTAGGTTCCTTCAAGACAATTTTATCTCTTATAAAGCTTGGGTTGATTGGGCATCGCTTAAAGATGTTCTAGACATGATGATATACAGGTTAAATAACAATCATACTACTTTTCGCTTTTTCTGGCTCAGGCCTTATGTACGTCTCAAACTTTAGTCTCACATCTGACTACATGCCCTTGATCTGAAGTAAATTTTATTCGGCCAATTGCTATTAATTGAGAATCAAAATATTAAAACGATGTTACAGATGTTTATTACTTTAAACTTGGTTTCAGATGGAACCAAACTGACTTTACTTGAAAAAAGATTATTATTCATCATATGAAACTTCAACATCAAACATCTGTTTTCAAGGTGTATCATTACAATTTGTCGAATCCCTTTCAAACGGTTTACATATTTAATTGACACTGAGGCGTGTGAACGTTTTCATAGCAATCAAACGAAGACCTGGATCCTTCAATTTTAACCAGAAAACAAGGTTACTCAACACAAAAGCTATTTCATTGAACTTTAAACCTAGAAAGTGTTTCGTAGGTCAACAAACAGAACAGTCTCCACTAGATTTTCTAGAGATTTACAAATTATCGAGCAATTATAGTGGTTGCAAATGAACATGAGTAGTTAATTTTTTAGCAATTGTTTTACAAAATTGTATAGGGGATTAGTGTGCAACATATGGAAACCCGAAAACCGGCAAGAGAACTTGAATAAATATTTAATGTTTGATAGTTTCGGATCTTGGTGAAGTCAATTGTGCCGGTCGGATTTTATCCGGGACGCTCAGATACTGTTCCAAGTTATTCACTCAAGGTCCTGAGAATGGACGATGAAAAGCTACAATGTTTCTTTATGTTTCTCCCCTTAAGTCGAATACTGTTCATGTACTAATTTTATTTTGTTTCTAGTATTGAACTGTTGATTGATGGACATTTGATATGAAGGTTTGTGAACAGTGAAAGTATTAGGTTTTCTGGTTCACGTCAGGCTGAGTAAAAAAACAGCACAGTGAAAGAAACATTACAGATACTTATTACTCCTTACTGCTCATCAGTTCTGGAGTACCTAGTAGTTTTAAATGTCCACTATAAAAAGATATTTGAACTCGGAACTTTATTACTGTATAAATCTTAGTTGAGAATTTAATCACCCGGTAACTTGGCAGCCTGATTTGTAAACCGGCTCTACATATTTTGAGAAAGTACCGTTACAAATTAATAGGGAATTTTTTTTTGATTATTATGAGTGTTTTTTGAAAGTTTTTTCATCGAGAAGGGGACTACAAACAAAAAGTTTTGATCTTGAATTTTTTCAAGAAATTTTCAAGAAATTTTTAAAGAAACTTCAAAGAAACCTTGAAGAAACCTTGAAAAAACTTTTAAGAAACCTTGAATTTACAACCTTGATTGTATTTACTGAACTTAAGTAGAGGCTAAAAGACTTAAGGTTGAGAAAAAAACCTTCGTTTTTAATAAAAATTTAAAATGATCAATTTACCCATCAATTGATTCGCAGCTGGTAAGTTTAAAAAATTTGAATCAGTTGTAGAGACATTGGAAACACAGTTAGTATTGATTTACATTTTACAAAATGATTGAGTTCCACTATTTGCCGATTAGTCGTTGATTCATGATAGACAAGCATCTCGGAATTGACGGAAAACAAACAAGTAACTAAACCCTGGAAAGTTTCACGTAATGGTGAATAAGCTTAGATTTGAGAGTGGTTTAGATGGGTCAGACGGTTAGTGTAATCAATGTGTTTTCATTCTTTACATGACTTGCCTTGTCACTACAAACTAAGAAGTTTTACTGTTTAAATATTCCACAATAGTGGAATTGTGACCATGTATCATTTTAGCTAGTAATGATAATTGTTGAAATGGTTCTCATACAAAACCTACGTATGACTCTAATTGTTGAGGCGAATGTAATCAAGACGTAAAGAAACTTTTCCAAGAGAAAATTTTTGTAAATTATTTTTCTAAATAAAAATACTTGAATCAACAGTTTGAAAAAGATACATACAAAAGAATGTTTCGTTGTGTTTTCTAGCGATGAGTTTGACGATTGGAAAGAATGCTTATTGCAGCAAGTAAAACACTTGAGCCTTTCCCATCAATGTTAATTAAGATAAGATATCTGAAGCACGCATGAAAGTAATTGTGAAAAAAAATCAACTTAAATTAGCTTGAATTCTAAATTAAAAAATACAAAAGATTGTGTAAACAACTGATCAAGGTAATTGACCGATGGCTATTGCTGCCATTACTCTTTGTTTTAATCACTGCGAAGTGAACATTATCAAGAAAGTGTGTATTTTAACCTATTCTTGTTTCTCATTTAACTGAAGAAAAGCTGTTACGTTTGTTGCGCGAGTATTTTTGGTTTAAGCAAAAAAATAAATGTACTTGAACATGCAAACGCACTAAACCCAGTTGCTTGTTGTCTCTTGTTGATATGAGACTGTAGTTTTCACCTACTGCATATACTACAAACAAATGGCGGTTACTTTACCTTTTCCTCAAGATGTTGGCTTTCAATCACTGTAAAGCTGTTCCGATTGCTGTACTGTTCCGTATATTGCAAGATTTACTCTCAGAGTACAATCATTCGAAGGAGCCACCCAAAAGCATTTGAAACCGACCTTGACTTGCACATTCAGCAAACTTAAACGAAACTAGTCAGCTAAATTATCGGGTCTAGAGTCAATTCCTTTGCATGTGCCCGGTCGGTCTCTTTTAAATTATGGTGCCCGGGGGTCAGCTTTACTGCTTCGTATAGTTTGAGGGGAAACCAACTAGTTTTTAGGAGGCCTAATGTCGAGATGCCAAAACTTAGATCAAGTCCGTCTGTTTCATTTATTTTACTTGATGCTATATATCTTTTGACAGGTCTATACTTGGCCTTGTTTCTTCCTCCTTTCAAACCATAAATCACTTCTACTGGTTCCCAAATTAACAATCTTAGGACATCCATCCCTGTCTCTTTCCAACACAGTACACTCATAACAGTACTTTGCCTCAGAAATTCCACTACCACCACATAAAATACACTTTCCAGAAAGATTCCCAAAGCTGCACTCGTCACATATCTTGACTAGTGTAGTAGGCCGCACGTAAGAATCGCAAACAGGACAGCGATCTTCGCACTTTTCACAAAGAAGACCAGTAGTCGTCCCGGGATGCTTTAAACAAGGTTGAAGATCTGGATTGTGGCGTGACATGACCTGCAATTATGTTGTTGAAATCATGAATAAAGAATGATGGTGTCGGTTTTTCAGTTGGGAGTTTAGGGTTAGGAGGTCTTATAATCATGCAAGAGATTTCAGTTGAATCAAGCAGCAGCAGCAGAAGGTTTGTGTGCTCTAAGTACGTTGAATTTAGTGGATGAAAAGCTTATCAAATTTAAACGAATTTCAGCTATATTTATGCTGGTATTTTCATTTAGGAATCTTAATTTAGTTGGCTGATGTAAGTTAGTTGCAGACTAGACCCTGCCGGATTGCATTTTCCGAGCATTGTTTTTTTTCCATTTCCTGCCTGGACCTAATGATGGGCATGTTTTGCCTCGTACTCTTTAAGATTCTGAAAACATCATTTTTAAATACAAATTTCTAATCTAGGTGAAAAATCATGCTATTTCAAAAGCAATAAAGAAAATAAAAGCTTTGTCCTTGATCTCACAAACAAGCAGAAACATTTCATCACAAAAGACCATTTTTGACAAATTTTCTTGTAGCAATCCTGTATTAGTCGTTGCTCGCCACCTAATATAGTGGAAAAGTTACGAGATCTACAAATCGTTTTGCTATTTCAAAGATAAAAACTACTCAAATTAAAAATTGGTGTGCTTATTCAAATTTCCTCTAAAACAAATCATACAAAAACGAAGAAAAAAATTAAATAGAAAATAAAATAAAATAAAAAATTCGTAGAGTAAACTGCTTCATAATCATAAAATTAATAATAATATGCTCCACTGGCACTCCCTTCTGGAATGTATTCTCCAGAAGTTTCAAACTCTGTGGGCCCAGTTGGTGCTGTAGTCTCAAACATAGGATCACCTACAGTTCCCATCATTAAATTGTCGAACTCAGCTACAGTCACTGGCACTCCTTGAGCACCAGATGAATTGTAAAAATCAACGGTTGGAGTATTGTTCAAAGACAACGCCAGCGCTGCCTGCGATATGTCATCAGCAGAAGTCGTCACTAATAACGGATTGCCAAATTCTGTATTGGAAGTAACAGGAATTCGTGAAAAATCAGAACTAGTTGTAGAAATGCCATTCAGATTGTTTGATTGAACGTTCCAGCAAAATTCTCGATCATCAGAAATTTTCCTGCACTTTTCACTTCCATGATTTACATCCATAGATTCCACCACACTCATACTGCGTTTTAACTGCACATCATCAGTAGTACAAAAACTGTATACATTTGGAGTATGTGGTGAAGAAGGACTAGGTGGAGTTGAATTAGACTCAGAATTTCTCGTAGGGGAATTGGTTTTGCCTTTACTTCTTTGGTGTATATCAAGCTGCTGTTGAGGCAGATATGAACTATTCATAAGAGGAGTGTTCAAAGGAGAAGATGCCATATGTTGTTGAGAGAGTAATGGGGATTTTAATTGGGGAGAAGAAGTAGATGAGTTAATTGCATTTGTTTGAGATTGGGTAGTAGCAGGAAGGTTCATTCTAGAGCGTCCATCGTTCATAGAATGCATCATTGGATTTTGAAATTGAATTATCGAAGGGTTCATTACCATTTGAAGTTTGGAAGTATCAGACATATTCATGACTGGAATTTGTACTGAAGAAGCTTTTCTGTGTGATAGTTGATGTTGTTGTTGCTGAACGGGTTGTTGCTGTTGCTTCTTTGGTTTAGGTTTAAAAGCTTCATTTACCTGACTAGTGAAAGTCAAAACTGAAGACATTGCTGAGATTTGTTCAAATATATTTTGCATGCCATCCAAGAGCTCAATTGTTCTTTGGCCATTACCAGCCTGCATGACGTTGTTTTTACACTCTTCCATCATTGCAAGGTAGTCCATTTTATAGCCGTGGGTCACAAAAGTAGCTGACCTCACAATTTCAGAGACTGTTTCCTCTAAAGATTCATTTTGTCTATAAGGTGGTTTCATAAAGTCAAAGAATCTCAAAGGAACATTTTCACCATTATCCAGACTTCGGTCTTCGCCCTCCGACTTAATTTTAATATATCCCTGACTTACGGCCAGGTTTTTTGATCTTTTCATAAATCTGGTGCACCAACCTTTAGGAATGAGTTCCAAATCAGCAGTTTCTGAAGGTCGTTTATCTAACTTGGTTGGATTATTCTTGTTTTGAAGATACAGAGCCACCACTGACCTCAGGGAGGTAGCTTTAATGTGTTCGTTTTGCTGGATAAGGGCAATGATCATGTTTTCCAAGATGAGTTCTTCTGATGCTGTGATTTTCTTAGTTCTCTCGAGGTATTCTTCTCGAGGGATGCTGCCATTGAGCCTACGCTTGAGGGTATTTGGAGAGATGCCAGTACAAGAAGCAGCTTTCCGTCGAGAATAATTGCATTCTTGAACAAGTCGAATGGCTTCTTGAATTTTTTGTTCTTTATCGCTCAGAGTGCCTGTCATAATGTTAAAGTAAAAGAGAAAATGTAAATGATATGGCCCAGGAAATCTGAAAAAAAAAAAAAAGTGGAAATGCTCTGTACGTTTTATACTTAAACCTCACGTTCATAAAAACTAAAGATATCAATTAAAACAATCGCATTAAAAAATGAGTGAAAGAAAAAGAAAAGAAAACCTTAAGACACAAAATGCATTTTAGGTACACAAAAGTATGCAACAACTTACTTGTACACTCCACAAAAAAAAAAATGTTGACCATCAAAACGCAGCAGATTTCTTTTTGAAGTGAGAGAAAAAGCAGATACTCAAAAGTGGAAAGTAAAAGTAATTATAAACATATTTTTCTTTTGGTCTGATGTGTATACGTCTTTCAGGAAGATTTACAACTCAATTTATCTATGAGAGAACTGGTAGCGAGGTCCCGAGGGTATAGTACTGTCACACTACGCACGTTTTATTATTGTACCTGTCAAAGGGATACCAAGCAGATGTACTGTTCAACATGTTGCTATGTTTGATTCGGTATCCAGCCAACCCTAAACTTTAATGGATGAGTGCCGTCAGCAAGAACAATTACGTAAGGATTTCTAGATGCTATGTCATGGAAATGACGTTTGGATGAATGATGTCAATGATGGTGATGTAATTATCGTGATTGAAAGGGATCTAAGGTGTAAACGGAATTTAACAAGTTTGGGGACTATGGGGACCCATAAGATTCTCCAGGTTCTTTGAGTTGAGATTGTCAAGGCTGCAAAGTTCATAAACCGGCTAAAAACCGGCAAAGACCGAAGAACGGTCCGAGTGACCGAGTGACCGAGTGAAGCGCCGAAGAATGTTTGGGTAAGAAAGGAGTGTCAGAAACTCTGTTGTTACGGGCCAATAGATTTTAACGTTTCGATTGGATTTTGCTAAATTCAAGTTTGCCGCCGTTCGGTTTGCTGCCCGTATCTTTTGACTTGTAATCTAGAACAGCGTAGTGACACTGTGGTGCATAACTTGCTAAAGTGGCCCTAAACAGTTTGCTGCGTATCGATAAGTGGCTGAGGACATTGCAACCGTCAGTTTACTGGTATGAGTGGAACCAGAATGTCGATGATGGAATAGCGATGATGGTACGGCAATTGGTGATGGCATGGCGATGATGGCATGGCGATGTTGATATCCTGGCGGTGTTAGCTTGAACTAAATTTAAATGTTGATGTCACTTAAGAATTAACATTGCCAAAGGCATCCCCCACCTGTCCCAACTTAACCATTTACATCCTCCACTCCACAATGCATCTAATGAAGAAACTGGGCAAGCTGGCGAAACCTTAAGAATAAAAAAAATTAAAAAAAAAAAATTATAAAAAAAATTAGGAAAAAAATTAGGAAAAAAATTAAAAAAAAATTGAAAAAAATTATAAAAAATTATAAAAAAATTTGTAAAATATTTTTAACATTATAAAATTCGTGTACTTTTCATGGCACAAAAATTTGAAAAAAACTCAATTATATGTCCGAACCGAAATCTTATGATTCGGAACTTGACCGGTTCTTTAGACAAGAAAAAAAAACATCGAGAAATATGGTCAAAACGATTCAAGTACGCTTATACAATCATATGTGCATGGAAAAAAATAGTGATTAGTGCAAATAATTTAATCACTGAGAAAAAATAAAAGTCCCAAAAATTGGGCTTTTTTGGTTTGTTTTACTTAGTTGCCACCTATTAACTAAAACGTTCCTCTCGATTTTCGTTTGTTCCTCTCAGTCTTTTTGAAACCTGGAAATCACGTTACTTTTCTTTTCTCGATTGCAAGCTACCCATGCTCTATATTAGTAGTTTCTAGCACTGTTATTGAATTATGTAGTGTTTTGGTGTATATTTAGATAGATAGTATAGTGTATTATCAGTAGTCCATAGCACACACTGTCTGAGACTAATATCTTGGATCACCCAAAGTTTATTGTACACTGTTTGTAATCAAGAAATACTTTATGAAACACATTCTATAGAAAAAAATTACTGAGTTTAATTTGGTCAATGTGTTCGGGAGAGTGGGCTTTCATTGTTCTTGAACCAATAGCAGCAATTTTATCAAATAATGTGTAGATCTAATCACTTTTTCAGTTGATGCATGTTTTTGAGAATCTGTGATATCTGAATTATCGATTCTGACCAACCTTTCATTCTACTCTATCTTGATTTAAGATTTCCTAGTCCACTCTATATAATTCATATTTAAATTCAATTTTTTTAAATCCTTTTTTCAATTTTTATTCTACTTTCAAGTCTGAGTTTTGGCGGTTTCTGAAATTATTATTTAAATTTCTTAATTTACACCAATTTTAACACGATTTTTAAATGAAATCCAGCTAGACATGAATTTCTTTAATTTCCATTTTTTCAATGGAATCAATGGTTTATTTAGTGATTTTATTAATGATATTCCAAATGATATATCTTATGACTTCTTTAATGATCTTCTGAATGATCTTCTATATGAATTTAGTTATTAAAATATGACAAATGCATTTTTTAAGTTAGTTTTTACCAAATTCATCGAAGAATTTTCTTCAAGCAGTGTCTGCGAGGCGGTGTTTGACCTTGGGCAGAAATTTTCTTCATGTCTACCATGGGATAGAGTTGTTTCATAGTTCATTCAATCCTTTGTAAGTGTTGGTTATATGAAAATAAAATTATAGGTTTGTGTAAAGATTATTTAGCCCTTCCATCAGGAATCATTAGTTGAAATAATTAGTATAACTTTTTATTTGACAGCTCATGTTGCGTTCCACGTTGTTTAGTTAATGTTTTGTTCAATTGTAATTTGTTTCTCATGTTTTACAATTGATCGGCAGGCTTTTCAATTGGACAAATGACTACAAAATATTTCCGGAGTTATGTCTCGGTTACAAGAAATTTTTCTCCTCGCTCTTGGCGGTCATTTAGAGCCGTCTACATTCTTTCTAAATCAGCAGCTGGAAGATTTTAAAAATTCTAGAAAATACTGATTTATTTTTATTTTTGTTTTTAAATGGTTAAGGCTAAGTCGATTAATGGATAAAGCAAGATCGTGCTCACTTGCTCTTTTAAAATATTTCGTATAGGCATTCCTTTTCAAAGATAAATGAATCCATTTACTTTTTATGTTTTCTTGTCACAAGTTGGTAATAATTTTTTACAGGTTTTTATTATTATTCATATGTTTCTTGTGGTTTTTTTGTGCAGTGGATATCATGTCTGTAATTATCCAATAGTTTTTAGTTACCGTGTAGTTTTTAGTTATCGTGTAGTTAAGTGAGTTATTCTGTAGTTAAGCAAGTTATTCTGTAGTTAGCTGAGTTATTCTGTAGTTAGCTGAGTTATTCTGTAGTTAGGTGAGTTACTCTGTAGTTAAGAAAGGTATTCTGTAGTTAAGTGAGTTATCTTGTAGTTAAGTAAGTTACTCTGTTACTAATTTGCAGTAATTCTGCTCTGTATTTACTACGTAGCTATACCTGTTTCATTGTAATTTCATGTACCTACTCTCGATAAAATGTAACAGATTTAATTTTCACTCATCATCCTCCTGCCTTTAATGGAATTAAACCTAGAAGTGGCAGTTTTTTTTCAACTTCATGATTTTCAGATTTTCAGTTAAAGTTTAGAGCAAGGTCAAGGCTTTTTCTTTTAAGTCCGTTGTTTTCTAATTTTTTAAAAAAAAAATCGATTTACATGGCCTTTATATTAAAGCCTTAGTGGATAGAAGTATGTATTATAAATCTCATGTTTCAACAGAAAGTTTACTTTATTTTTCCATGTTATACTTGTTAATCAGATATATACAAAGTGTTTCTTTTTCTTTTCAATTGAGAGTTCATCTTTACCGGTTGTAATGAACTTCAGCTTGCCGCTCATCTCCAGAACTTTCATTGCCAATATCTCCGTGAATAACTCTAAGCAGGTACAGTAAGTTGATCGTGTTACGAATAGATCGTCGGGCCTAAACTGTTACTGTATTAAAATGTGACTGAAGGATGTTTGCGCTGGATCATATTGATTTGATGAGCTGTGTGGCAATTCTCGTATGCATTTGATGAATCGGTTCTCCAAGATTGGTGTAAGACTGATTTCTGCCAATCATTTCCTTTTTTCTACTCAAATATCTTTTAACAGCGCTTTTGAATTCCCATTCAAGTTACTACTTTTACTGATTGTAATGTAGCAGTACCAAACTATTGACTACTAGTTGGAAATAAGAGAACAGACAATGAGTGCATGACTAATACAAGAAATAAATTTTAATGGATAATTGATCAACGAAATAAATACCACAAATGGATGTTGATCGGCATAAAAAATAGACAACTTAAAAGACCAAAGAAGATAAGTTAGCATCTGTACCTACATGAATATGCAGAGCACTGCAGATGATACCATGACAATTTAAAGAAACTTGCAAACTTGCAAAATCCCGAATATGTAAGGGACTGGTAAGCTAAACTCCACTTTTCTTATTTCTGTCTAAACTGATTTTATTATGAGGCTTTTCAATTTTCAACTATCCACACCAAGTTTTTACCAAAATATCACTAAAATTATCATTACAATTATTTGCAATGGTTTCCATTAATATATGTTGGTTGAATTAGCAATACTGTATCAGGTTAATCTGTGTCTAGTGGCCGAGGCCAATACCAAGAATTTTAAAATGTGAAATCCAACAAATGAAATCTGGTAAAAACTTGATTATTCAACAGATGGTAGAATGACTACTCAAGTTTGTGAATTATTATTACAAGTCTGAAAGTTGGAGTTTTGTTTACGCATTTTGCGATAGCTATTTGTTTTTGTAAATCCAGATATATCGAGGGCTGGTTTTCAAGTTCTTAAACTGGTCTTTTTTCATACAATTTGATTGGCTGATTATATCATGAGGATATATTTAAAAATTTATTTTCAGACTCTTGTGAAATGGAATTTTTTTCAAATTCAGCATAAAAAATTTCAAATCAGGATTTTTGTATTAATTCAGACTTTTTGAACAACAATCCGGAATTATCATCAAATTTATTATTTTAAAATTGGGATTCTCGATTTTGTTGTGTGTTAATTAAAGCTTTTCATCAAATTTATTATAAAAAAATTGGGATTATCAATTTTTTTGTATGTTAATTAAGCCTTTTCATTGATTTTGTTATGTAGCAATTCGGAATTTTTGTCGATTTTAATATATATTATTTAAGGCTTTTCATTGATTTTGTTATAAAACAATCCGAGAATATCATCATTCTATAACAATTCAAGAATATCATCATATATATCAATCCGGGATCATCATCATATATAACAATCCGAGAATATCATCATTCTATAACAATTCAAGAATATCACCATTCTATAACAATCTAGTCTATATATATCAATTTTTTTAAATAAACTCCAGTCTTTATATATGAATATATAAAAATCCGGACCCTAACAATTCATATTACAATACAGACTTTTTATATCATTTATTATATTGAAACTTTTTACATCATTTGTTAGTTACAATAAAACTTTTTATATTATTTTTATTACATTAAAGCTTTTTAAATCATTACAATCCAGGCTCTATTGTAAAACAATTCAACTTATAAAAAACAAGCTTTAAGTCGTTTTAGCATTTACAAAATGTAACAATTGTTCGGGTCATCGGGTGATGGTTATAAAACCTTCCTTCACCATAAAATGAATATTTCTTTATTTCAGACTCACTGAGAGAATTTTTTTAAAACATTCAAAAAATAATTTTTCATTGTATACTCGAATTTCATGAAAAATAAATCTCATGAAAAATAAGTCTTATGAAATATAAGTTCCATGAAAAATAAGTTTCATGAAAAATAAGTCTCATGGAAAATAAGTCTCATGGAAAATAAGTCATGAAAAATAAGTTCGAATTTCACTAAACTTGAACCATGGACCATTTTTTGATAATGCCCACGTAGTAAAAAACCCAATCTCCCAAAGTCGAATTAGAAACCAGTGCATCTTCCACGAACTCAAAAACCTACCAGTTCTTTGCAGCAGTATTTCTACCTAGGCAAAGCTAAACATTGCAAATAGTAGACACTCAAACAGTAATCATTTAAACATAGAAACAAACATAAAAACAAACAATTATTGAAAAAACAGTTTCGCTTTTTATTTTCACAAGCTCCAGTGTATACTAGTTTTCATGGTGTGAAAAAGTAAAATCAACTGCCTGAGAACCACCAGTCCCATTCACTCACTAAAAGGTTTTGTCAAGAAAAATAACTTGACTTTTGATTTCTTCTCCTTTCCATTATTCAGGGCTTTTCACAAATGATCTCTGACACAGATACTTCACCTTTAGCAAGCCCAACGAGAGCTTGCAAGAGCCCTAAACGCTCAAAGCTTCGCAACAAATTGAAACTTCATCTTCAAAACACTTTAGCTCCTGTTACATTTCACGATTCTAATTCTTGTACTCCTCGCTACATGAATTCATCTACACTTGACAATTTTTCTACGTCACCAACAACAACTAAATCACCAACGCCAACACCACCAACAACAACTAAATCACCAACATCACCAACATCACCAACACCAACACCAACATCACCAACTCAAACTCCTCTCCCTTCCCCATCTTCTTCTACAATTTCATACCCTTCTCCTCTACGCAGAAAATCAAACCTAAGTACCTACTTTAACAACTTCTCTCAACTGCTTCATCCTACAAACGGTAAAAATCATGGGGGAAAAGTCGTTGAAGACATATACAAAAAACTTGGCTCCAAAGATAATTTAAAGTTTCAAACCCGTACCCTAGATAGCAGTACAGTTTGCAATAATCTCTCATCTATCGGTCCTTTTCTTTCCTCCCCTTCGACTCAATCCCTAAATAGACCGAAAATAAGCCAAACTGCAGAATCTAAGCAGCAATCTGAATACACATACCAACAACAAAACCACTCGAGATCGTTCTCAGATAAGCTACTGTCAACTTTCCATCGGAGATCAAACTCAGCTTGTTCTATTAAGCAAACTCATGGTTCTTCCAACCCTGTCATGTCGGAAAAACTAACACTCGCAACCCAGATTGTTAGACCTAATTCATCTTTATCTACGACTTCTTCAGTAACTCAGTTGTCTTTGTCACAAACTTCTCCGCGGGTATCATCATCACCAAAACTACCTGTTATAGAAACCAACCATGTTAATATTGATATCCATCCTGTAACTGGAAGAAAGGTGCTCAATACCTACGAGCTGCTGAAGGAGATTGGTTGTGGGCAGCACGGTAAAGTAAAGCTAGCGCAGCATAGTGAAACCAACGAGCTTGTCGTAAGTCTACATATGTAGTTTGAGATTGTCTACTAACTTGTTAAGGCCATAAAAATAGTTGATAGAACGGGGAGACCCAAATTGGGCAGACGTCCAGGTACTTCTCATGAAGAAAAGGTCCGAAGAGAAATTGCAATCATGAAGAAGTGTTCACATCCTAATATTGTGCAGTTGAAAGAGGTTTTGGACGATACAAAATCAAACAAAATATATTTAGTACTTGAGTACTTGGAGGGTGGAGAAATCAAATGGCACACAAAGAAGAGCACTCCATTAATGACGCAGGAAGAGGCGAGAGAGGTTGCTAGAGACGTGGTGCTTGGGTTGGAGTATTTGCATTTTCAAGGAATCATCCATCGGGATATCAAGCCAGCTAATTTGCTCAAGGATGGCGAGGGACGAGTTAAGATATCTGATTTTGGAGTGAGTTATGCGTCGTCTTTGGATTATCCAGATGATGAGCTGGAATTGGCAAAAACAGCCGGAACTCCAGCTTTTTTTGCACCCGAGTTGTGCGTGTCGAATTTAAATGATCCTGAACGGCCAACAATCACTAGCAAGATTGATATTTGGGCGTTTGGAGTCACGCTTTATTGTCTATTATTTGGAAAAGTTCCGTTTATTGCAGAGAGTGAGTTTGAATTGTTTGACGTTATTGTTAAAGAGCTTCTTGTATTTCCTGATGAAATTGATCAAATTGCAGAAGAAATAGACGATTGTTTGCCATCGTCCATGTTTTATGCAAAGGCCGATAAGCCTCAGAGCAACGTGTGTACGAGATCAAAGACACCAGATCCATTGTTAGCGAGTGCCAAAAATCTTCTAGGACATTTGCTGGAAAAAAATCCTAATAAACGGTACGATATAGCTGAAATCAAGAATCATGAATGGATACTTGAAGGCTTTACTGAGGAAGAAAAAGAAAAATTTCTAGCTGCGAATAACGATGACGTTAAAATTGAAGTGACATCTGAAGAGGTACAAAAGGCGGTTTTAGGCATTACGGGACGAATTAAGAAACATCTCACTCGGCTGGGATCTCAAGCATTGCATTTTACGGGTATTAGAAGGAAAGGGTCTACAGGGTCGACTGGGTCTACAAACTCGTCTGCTTGTACATCTCGGTCTAATTCTGTGGAGCCTACTGTGAGTTCTCGACGGAATAGTAGGAATGAAGAGATCTTGACGAATAGTAGGAATGAAGAGATATCGACGTATAGTAGGAATGAAGAGATCTCGACGTATAGTAGGAATGAAGAGATCTCGACGTATAGTAGGAATGAAGAGATGCCTAAGGGACGAAGACATACTAGTAGTCAATCAGCAGGACTGGACCGAGAATTGCTGACGCTTCCAAGGACGGGGTCAAGAAGCATTAGTATTCCAAACAGCACGGATCATACTACTGAGCATTTGTTTGGACACGATAGAGATTTATTGACAAATTTGATAAGTCACAATAGCAGTAATACGAGTTTGAGCAGCTCATTGTCGTCTGGGACGTTTTCTGCGAGTTCTCGTACTGCTTGGAAGTCAATGTATCTTGGAAAGGATCCTGAAGTTTTCCGGAATCAACATTGTGTTAGGACGGGTCGTGCGTTGAGTTCAGCGTCTAATACTGAGCGACAGGAGTCGAGTCAACGGACTGAGCAGCAGTATCCAGATATTGATTCAGTTGTAACTTCAGATGTATCATCATTTCGATGTGAGGCTGGGTCACGTTCGAGTAATTTGAATATTGGGCAGTTGTTAAAGGAGTCACATTTTCTACTTGGTAGTCCTATGGGGTCTAGTTCAATGATACATGGGACTGAAGGGGGAGGGGGTAGAAGGACAGTACGGTCACCATCGTCGCCTGGAGGACGGTTAGGGTCTCCATTACGGAGTAGTGTTTTTGATGAAGGGGAGATAGTTTGTGAGCCAGTGCCGTATTATTCAGAGAGCCCAGTTGCAATGTCACAAGGGAGTCAAACGAATTCTAGTCTCAAGCCGTGTAATTCATCTGATTCGTCGTCATCTAATAGTGATGAAGGGGAGTTGATGCTTAATGTTGGTACGCGGTTCAATTCTGGAATGTTTGCACGTACTTCTGATTTTAATTTGCAGAAGGGTAATGAGAGGCCTACCTCAGCGCCTATGGCACGGATGAGCACGTCACAGTTACGAGTTGAGTCTTTACCATCTAGTGTTACGGGACTTTTACCAAAGAGGACAGCTAGTGTGAATAGAGGGAAGGGTACAGAGAATCGGTTTAGGAGTCGGAGTGTTACAGTAGGAGCAATTCAGCATGGGACTTATGAGACTAAGGAGAAGGAAGTGAAAGAGGTTTGATAATGATTTAAGTAGATTTTGAAATTTGAGATTTCTTGTAATTGTTAATAACAATGGAACAAAAGAGTAGACGATACAGAACAATGATCAATAAGAGTTACGATGGTTTGACGGTGCAAACCAAGATGATTGTCTCTTGCAGTTGAGATTCTTTGTTTATAGTTGTCATGACAACAGAGACGACAGTCAATAGATAACACAAACAATAGAATATAAGATATAAACAATAAAAGATATAAACAATAGAAGATATAAACAATCGAAGATATAAACAATAGAAGATATAAACAATCGAAGAGATAATGTCATACAAAATAATACAAAATAAACAATAGGAAATACAATAAAAATAAAGACACAAAATCAGTATTAAAAAAGTAAATAAAAATTACCAAAAAAAAACATGTAAAATTCTGAATTTTAAAACACGCGGAAAAATTGTTTTCACTCTTAAAATAGCGATATTAAAATAGCAATAATTCTAATTGCAGGAGTACAGTATTAAAGATTTGTATAACCCGTTGAATTGTATGAAGATAATGATGGAAATAATGATAATAATGATGAAAATAATGATAATAATGATGAAAATAATGATAATAATGATGAAAATAATGATAATAATGATAATAGAAATAATGATAATAATGATAATAGAAATAATGATAATAATGATAATAGAAATAATGATAATAATGATAATAATGATAATAGAAATAATGATAATAATGAATAAAAATAATGAATAAAAATAATGAATAAAAATAATGAATAAAAATAATGAATAAAAATAATGAATAAAAATAATGAATAAAAATAATGAATAAAAATAATAAATAAAAATAATGAATAAAAATAATGAATAACAAATAAATCAAACTAAATTGTTAAATAAATAAGATAAAATAAATGAAAATAAATTAAATCCAGCTAAATTGTTAAATTAAATTAAATTAATAATAAAAATAAAATAAATCCAGTTAAATTGTTAAATAAAATAAATAAACACAATAACCTATTAAAAAAAATAAATCACAATAAACTATTAAAATAAATAAAAATACTTATTTTTAGAACTGCGGTTTATAGCCAAAAATGGACTTTTTTCGCCTATTACAGATTACCCGCAACAACAAAAGATTAGATTTACCACAAAAAGTAATCTGAATCTAACCATTTTAAGCATATCTATGCCCAGACAAGAACTCAGACAGGTACCGTATTAAGATATAAACACAACTGATTGGTCTGTTGTTAAATATAAGACCATGACTTTTCTTTTTCATCACCCCCCTACCACATAACACCTGGAATATCGTGGAAAAAGTGGCTCCCAATGCCGTTCAAAATAAAAAAATTTGTCCGTGACTGCGCCAAAAAGATTATAAATATGAGTCTGTTTCCTAAGCATTTTCATTTTTCATCAACACTTTCTTAGCCTGTCTACCTTCGTTCTAGTCTCTCGCTCTTAATATTAAAAATGAAGTTCTCCGCTGCCTCTGTCGCTACCTTTGCCACCGCTGTCTCTGCTGGTTTCGTTAACGTTACCACCGTTACCATTCCCCATGAGATTACCTCAACCTCTGTTGTTAACCAATACGTTACTTACTGTCCTGAAGCTACCACCATCACTGAGGGTAACAAGACTATCATTGTCACCAAGCCTGGTACCATCACTATCACTGACTGTCCTTGTACCAGAACTTCTACTCACACTACCGTGACTGTTACCACTTGTCCCGTCTCCAACGGTACTCCCGTTCTTCCTTCAGGTGTTAAGCCCACCACTGGTGCTCCCAAGCCTTCTTCTGAGGCTCCTAAGCAAACCACTGAAGCCCCCAAGCCTTCTAAGGAAGTTCCCGTTGTTACCAAGAACTCTACTACCACTCAACCTCCTGTTTCTCAAGGTGGTGCTGCTGCCATTGGTGTTTCCGGTGCTTTTGCCGGTGTTGTTGCCGCTGCTGCTTACTTGCTTTAAGTTTGCAAACAAACATTTTAAAACACTTATTTATGGCATTTTCAGTTTCGTTCGTTTAATTTAATTTCTATTCTCGGGTTCGCATTTTAATTTTTTTATACATGATATTTCTAATTTACATATTTTCTAAAAGGTTTCTTTTAGATTTTTTTCTTTAAACAAGTTTGGTAAGTTTAATTTAAGTTTTAACTGTATTTTTTTTAATTTTTTGTTATTCTTATTTTTGATAATAGGAACAATATTGAGAATGATATTATTTTTAATATTCTTGATACTCTAAACATTCTTAATTCCAGTATCATTTTCGATATTCTTGATACTCTAAACATTCTTAATCCCAATATCATTCTCAAAATTCTCAATCCCAATATCATTCTCAATATTGTTCCTATTATCATTCTCAATATTGTTCCTATTATCATTCTCAATATTCTTAATTCTCCATTTAGAATATTCCATCCCTAGAATTTAAAATTATTTTGTATTAAATATTTTCCATACATTATATTAAAAAAAACACTCAATATCCATTGTCTTTTCTTTTCTCCTAGAATGTTTCTACATGGCCAGCATGATGCTCATGACTTTTCATCATCCATACCATTTCCATACTCCATACTCCATTCATTAAATCCCACTCCATCCCACCCACTCAAACTTCCTCTGATAATAAATATGATAACTTTAATGCTGAACTCCTGTCAGATCCTGTACTCATTGTTGTAGCTGTTACAAACCCTACTTGCTCTTGTCTAACATGTCGAGCAAACTTGTTAATAGTAACTACTTTAGCCCGTTTCTTTTTCATCTTGACTCCATAACTACCATTCTCAACCTTTTGCGCAACTTTTAACTTTACTTCATGTCGACGCACCTTTGTTGGATCATCCAATTGATTATAAGATGAATGATATACTGATAGTGTAGATGTCACCTCTTGATAATCACTAGGTGTCTTGTCTTCCAAACTGTTATCTCGTCTATAACAACTCCCATTGCAACCATAACTCCCGTGACATTCATTGGTAGTCATTAATGAATCACATTCATCTCTAGGTTCTTTCATCAACACTGTTAGTTCATCGTCTTGCTTTGTGTTGTCTAGAAAATATCTAGTTTTTAAATTAGATGCTAATGTGCCCCAGAGATTTTCTTGTTTTTTAGATTGAATTTGTGGTAATTTTGTAATCTTTTTATTTTCTCCAATTAACAAATTTTCATTATTGTGATTGTGATTGTGATTGTGATTGTTGTAATTGTGATTGTGATTATTGTAATTAATTGTAGGTTGATTTGAGTGATTTGCAGAGCGTAGATTTGTGTGGTTTCCAGAGCGAAGAGTTGTATGATTTGCAGAGCGTAGAGTTGTATGATTTGTAGATTGGATTGATTGAATTGATTGACTTGGTTGAATTGGTTGACTTGGTTGAATTGATTGAATTGATTGAATTGGTTGAATTGGTTGAATTGATTGAATTGGTTGAATTGATTGAATTGGTTGAATTGTGTGAATTGTATGATTTGTTGGTTGATCTAAACGTTGAATTGGTTGACTTGGTTGAACTGATTGAATTGGTTGAACTGATTGAATTGGTTGAACTGATTGAATTGGTTGAACTGATTGAATTGGTTGAACTGATTGAATTGACTGATCTAAACGTTGAATTGACTGATCTGAACGTTGAATTGACTGAATTGACTGAATTGACTGAATTGACTGAATTGACTGAATTGACTGAACTGACGGAACTGATTGAACTGACTGATCTGAACGTTGAATCGACTCATCTGTAGATCTTTTAATTATATAATCATTAGATCTTTGAGACTTTGACCAAGATCCTGCTGAATTGGAACCCGATAATGTGGAATGTCCCGAATGTCCCAAAGAATGTCCTGAACTCCCCGAACTCCCCAATACTGTGGAATGCCCCGAATGCCCCGAACCCAATGTTAAACCCGTCAAACCCGTCACACCCGTCAAACCCGTCACACCCGTCACACCCGTCAAACCCGTCAAACCCGTCAATCCTGAAAAACAACATCCAGACACTAACGATGATCGTAACAACTCTGATGATGACCCATACAGAAAATTAAACGGATTTCCAGGTAGTAAACTCTTCAAAACTTGAATCGGTGGTAACCTATACAACGGTGGTAAAACATTCTCCTTCTCATCGCTCTCACTACTACTCGTCTGAGCACTCAACTTCTGCCTCCTCCTCCTACTACGCATCTTTTCACGATTCTTCTTCCGCATCATCTTAACAACTTCCTTCTGCTCTTCCTTTTCTTTGATCCTCGAACAAAACTTGGAAATTAACTTTTCACGAAACGCTCCTTCTCCTTCTTCAAAACGCTTCTTATCCAACAAAGCCATCATCATCTCATCCTTACGCTTAACTCGTTCACTCTGCTTCTCCTTCTGCCGAAGTGCAAGCCCTTTAGATTCAAGCTTTGCTAGTAACATGCGATCTATAGAGGCCTTCACCTCCTTGTCCTGAAGTACATTCTCAAACCCTTCACTAAACTCGTTTCCGCTCATTTTTTTTTCTTGCCTTCACAGCCCAGGAACACCCTGTCGTTTTATATCAAACTGTTCCTGACACTTTTCATTACGCTTTCCATGCCATCAAACTAACGCTTAAAACGTTGTCCGTCTCGTTCTTTTCTAGCTTACAAAATACTCGTAGTGCGGAGAACTCACAACATTCTTTTCGTGTTAAGCCGTTTCTCCCATTACATTTTAATTGTATCACCACATTAGTGCAGTGTTTTTCCTTTGGACCAAAATGTGAATCAGGTTGGAGATAATTAATAACGGTTGTGTTAACGGTTGTGTTAACGGTTGTGTTAACGGTTGTGTTAACGGTTGTGTTAACGGTTGTGTTAACGGTTGTGTTAATGGTTGAGTTAACGGTTGTGTTAACGGTTGTGTCAACGGTTGAGTTAACAGTTGAGTTAACAGTTGAGTTAACAATTGTGTTAACAATTGTGTTAACAATTATAGTTGTGATTATAGTTGTAGTGTGGTTACAGTTGTGATTGTAGTTGTGATTGTGATTGTGGTTGTGATTGTGGTTGTGATTGTATCATTGTAGTCATTGTAGTTACAATTGTAGGGTTATCATTGTAGTCACAATTACAAAGTCACAACTGTAGAGTTATCATTGTAGTCACAATAATCAAGTCACAATAATCAAGTCACAACTACCAAGTCACAATAATCAAGTCACAACTACCAAGTCACAAATACCAAGTCACAATAATCAAGTCACGACAACCAAGTCACAATAATCAAGTCACGACAACCAAGTCACAACTACCAAGTCACAACTACCAAGTCACAACTACCAGGTCACAACTACCAAGTCACAACTGTAAAGTCACAATCGTCAAGCTACAACTGTCATCACTAATGTTCCGTCTCCTTGTTAACCTCTCCTTGTTAACGTCCTCTCATGTCCCGTCCCGTTCACATGTCTCGCCCTCAAGTCCCGTCACCCGTCACCACCCTCCCTCCCCAAATTACCCTACTTGAATCTCCCAACCAACCACATTCTACTAAATTTTTCATCAACCTTCCTCCTACACTTTACTCTGTTTGACAATATGGTCAGTTCAGTGATTGCCCGAACGTTTTGCCCCTTGACCCGTACAGGTGTCCGGTCATTCTCTGTCGCTCTAACCGCTCAACAAAACATCGTAACAAACAAAAGACAACGCGTACGTCCCACTGCTAAAGGCTTGTCAAAATTTGAACGCGACGAACAAGCTGTTCTTCACGAACTAAAAAGTCTTCAAATCGTCCCTCTTGGTCAACAACTCAACCAGAATGAACTTGAAAAGCAGGACGACACTCTTAAGAACCGTCGTAAAATGGCTAAAGCTGCAGTCCAAATGAAGCGTGTTAAACCTTCTTCTCCTTCTCTAAGATGGTATCGTACTCCAATTTACCCATACCTGCACAAAGGAGGCCCCGTTAAAGAACTCACCGTGCCAAAAAAGAAGCACTCAGGTAGAAACAACCGTGGTAAGATCACCGTGCGTCACCAAGGTGGTGGTCACAAACAAAGAATTAGAATGCTGGACTTTTTCAGAGAACCAATGGGCCCACAATCCGTAGTAAGAATCGAATATGACCCAGGTAGATCTGGCCATATCGCCCTTCTGGAACACAAAGAATCTGGTGCACTTTCTTATATTCTTGCTTGCGAAGGTCTTCGCGAAGGTGATATCGTTCAATCTTTCCGTTCTGGTATTCCTCAGGACATTATCGATTCAATGGGTGGTACATTAGATACCGCAATGCTTTCTGCTCATACTGCTCAAAGAGGTAACTGTCTTCCGTTGAAATTGATTCCTTTGGGAACTGTCATTCATAATATTGGCATCACTGCTAAGGGCCCCGGTAAACTGTGCAGATCTGCTGGTGCTTACGGTCGCTTGTTTGAATTGCATCCTGATACTAATCGTGCTGTAATTCGTTTGCAGTCTGGTGAATATCGTTATGTTTCTATTGATGCATGTGCTACCATTGGTATGGTTTCAAATCCTGATCATCAGCATCGTTCTCTTGGTAAAGCTGGTAGAAATAGACATTTGGGTGTTAGACCTACTGTTCGTGGTGTGGCAATGAACAAAATTGACCATCCTCATGGTGGTGGTAGAGGTAAATCCAAGGGTAAGAAGATTTCAATGTCTAAATGGGGTGTTAAGGCCAAATCTGGTTTCAAGACTAGAAGAGGTAAGAATGTAAATCGGTTGTTGGTTAAAGATAGGCCTCGTGGAAAAGCAAAGAAGGCTGGTGGTGCTTAATCTGTTGAGTGGTTTTATTAGTGTAAATAGTTTTTGTATAATGAAATTGAAGGTGATTAAAGATATTTTGTAGAAGTTGAAGGTTTTATTTAGGTGTTTTATTAAAGTGTGAATAGTTTTTGTATAATGAAATTGAAGGTGATTAAAGATATTTTGTAGAAGTTGAAGGTTTTATTTAGGTGTTTTATTAAAGTGTGAATAGTTTTTGTATAATGAAATTGAAAGTGATGAAACATAATATTTTGTAAAAGTTAAAGGTTTGAATTTTGTTGATTTTTGTT
Source organism: Geotrichum albidum (assembly GCA_003707475.1). Classification (NCBI taxonomy): domain Eukaryota; kingdom Fungi; phylum Ascomycota; class Dipodascomycetes; order Dipodascales; family Dipodascaceae; genus Geotrichum; species Geotrichum albidum. The sequence goes on along the minus strand of PPJE01000002.1, from coordinate 233,138 downwards.
TTGTTTAAAGGTGAAAAGAGATTTGAGATTGAAGATTAAAGATTAAAGATTAAAGATTAAATATTAAAGATTAAAGATTAAAGATGAAAGATTAAAGATTAAAGATTAAAGATTAAAGATTAAAGATTAAAGATTAAAGATTAAAGATTAAAGATTAAAGATTAAAGATTAAAGATTAAAGATTAAAGATTAAAGATTAAAGATTAAAGATGAAAGATTAAAGATTAAATATTAAAGATTAAAGATGAAAGATTAAAGATCAAAGATAATATTCATAATAATTGTCCAGTTAAAATATATACAAAATTAAAATAATAAATCAACATCTACTCTTTTTTAATTTCTTCAGTTTTCTGTTTTTTGCTAAAAGTCCCGTTACCATTGCGATCGTTTTCTGTTGAACTACTCTCACCTTTAAGACTAGAAATCATAAGATCTGGAAATCCTTCAAAATCAAGAGGACCTACTCCTCCAACATGATTTAATGTCACATAATTATACCAATCCATAATTTTAGCATCGTCCATTTCTAAATCTTCCTCTATTCCTTTCTGCTCTAAAGGAGACAACGAAGGCATCACCTCAGCACCACTGCCTGAACTTCCTAAATCATCAGCATCGGGAAATAATTGTGATGGCTGAAAATTGTCATAAAAACTCTTTGCCTTGTTCACATTACCAGTAACCATGAGAAAATCAGGCCCTGGTGTTGAAACTCTTTCCTCTTCAATCATATTTCCCATAACTGTAGGCTCAGCCTCATATTTCCAACCTTCATTCTTCTCTTGTCTAACAGCATAATCTTTCAAAAAAGCGGTCTCATAAGGTCTCTTTTGCGCATGACTAACAAAACGTTCACGCAAAGCTCTATTTTGATGTAACTGTCTGAATAGCTTCAAAATCATTCGCGCAACTAACCATGTTTTACCAATTTCTGTCAAAGATTTTGTGCATACCGCAAGTGCCTTCTGAGCTGATTTAATCACACTTGGCTGTGATGATTCAAGCTGATATAAAAGCATTATCATTGCTGAAAAAAGTGTGTAGACATAAAATGCTGAGCAGTCACTACTCTCTTCGTAATATGAAATATTGTCAAAAATCCTGGAAATCATGTGGGCTGCTTGAAATGCAATCCCCCACGAAGGATATGGATCCTGAGTTTGATTGATGCCTTTTCGTATAATGTTTGATCGATGTACCAAACACAAAACTGTGTAGTATTGTGCATGTAAAAGTGCTGTTAAAAAATGATGACTAGACCTGTCTCTAACAGAATATTTCAATTCGGATGGAAGACTATTCATCCATGATCCCATGGCTAAATCGCAATGGCTCACCACTGGTACTTTATTTGTTCTTAGCGAGTTTTCCGCATTGACTGAAAATTGCTGTCTCAACACCAGTCCCATAATTTCTGATAACTTGACAGAGTGTATGAAATACAAAACATCAATTCTATTGACAGGATATAACGATGGCAACCCAGAGTCATCTTCAATGAAATCTTCCTCGGTTAACATTGGCACATCTGAGTCTTCCAAATTCACCAATACTGGTCGTCCAAGTGAAACTGCTACCCATCTATCACGCTGAAATAAACACCACCACATGCGCTTCCACGTTCTTTTCGTTGCAACAGGCATTGTAGAATTTTCAACGCTTCTGTGAAGTCCAAAGCCTTGAGCGATACTCAAACCCACTCGAGACCAGTAGAAAGAATTTTTAGTGACATCTTCAGGACCTTCCCACCACCAACCTAATAGTAATACACTCTGCACAATCACCACTGAATCTTTTTCATAATTGGCATCAAATAATGCTTTTGCTCTTTTGTAAAATGTTAAACTTGCAAGATCAGGCGAACCAGAAGAGTCGAGAAGCGCAGAATTCTTACAAACTCTGGAACCAGCCAACAGAATGGATTGTAGTAGAAGCAAAGAAGGAGGGTTTATTGGATCATTATACCTTCTCATAAATTGGGATCTATTAATAAACGGCATTGTGGGATGAATTTTATCAAAATATGCTTCTACGATATCATCACACAAGTCTCTTGGAGGCAGTAAAAAGGCACCTCTAAACTTCAAAATTTCTATTTCTTCATTATCCAATTCATTGAGTCTTGAAGAAGCCATTCCAATTTCAGCAGGAAATGAATAGTGAAATGTTCCATTTTCTTTCTGTGGTTTGATGAGAAGATTTAGGTTTGAAGAGGAGCCTACAAAAACGGTACCAGTCGGGCCAGGAGACTTGTTTTCAAGAAGGTTCATCCAAGATTTTGAAGAGGTGCCATTTGAATCGTTTTGAATATTAAATGGCATACCTGAATCCTCAGAAGGTAAAGCTGTAGTTTTTTCGAGAACTGATAAAGGAGAGATTGCTTGAGGCTTATGCTCTTCGATTTTTTCCATAGTATCTAGAGTTATTTTAGTTTTGGGAGTAGTTTGAGATGGGGTTTCCGTATTGTTCTTTCGTTTATTAGAAGCTCTTCTGCGTTTTGGCTCTGGTATTCGACATTCACAACCAAAGGCAGCACAATTCTAATTAATGAATGTGTCAGAATAATTTTTGTTAAAGTTGATTTAGAGACTCACCGTACAAGGATGGTGCTTTTCCACATCGCATCTTACTTTTCTCGAATGACATCTATGATACTTGTTAGAATAAATTGATATGAAGAAGCACAAAACTTACACTTCACAGGCTCTAGAAGATCTAGCCTTGACGCTTCTAAAACTACTTTTGCCGTTGATTGGTTTCGAGGAATCGTTTTGTTCATTATTTGATTTTGAAGAGCGTTGACCGTCTTGCTGCTTATTTTGAGATTGCATTTTAGTTCATGGAATATCTGAATGATATAGGACTAATGATTATGTCTTGATGAATTTTTAGATTTTTTTTTAGATTATTAAACGAGCCCAGATCAGTGAGTTCAGCACTGTTAAATTATTGAAATTCGGCAGTTTGACAGATTGTCCAAGTAGAAGCTAAAGTAGAATTAATCAGGAGTAAGAAAGCAAAAGACGTTGTAGGAGAAGAAAATTAAAAAAAAATTAATAAAAGAGCCATCTGAAAATGGAAATAAGAGTAAATTGAGGTGGGGTAGTAACTTGTCACCCACACGGGCAAAGCCTATTTGACTGGTTTTAAATTGCAGTTGAAACCCCGTTTGAGAAAGGTTTGTACAGGAACTCGAAGGACTGTAATTTAGCGCTCGGGTCATTGAATTCGCATTCTTGATCGGGACGTTTGAGTAGCTGGGCGTTCTAGATGATCTCGAGATAAACAGTTTAATTTGGTAATTAAAGTTTACTGCCAACAATATATCAAGAAAGCAGCCAGTTAGGACCAATTGATTCAAACATTGGATTGTGAAAACAAAGTCAAAATAATGGAGAATCATGGCGAAACGAGAAAAAATCGACTTCAAGATGCATTAATTAATACAATTGGGTTACAGGTCATTTTTGTTTCCGCCAGAACGACAACTAGAGAGATTGAGTCAGGTTTAGCTGATAGATTAGCAAAAAATCTATTGATATAAATGAACTAATTGGTATTCTGTTGGAATTTTTACGTGGAGGTTTATAAGCATTAAAGCTTTGAGAGCCCTGCCTTTTCTGGATACTTTATAACACGATTATTAGGAGAATTTCAAAACAGCAGCACCCAGAGCGATTCGTGTACCTTACTTTTCATTTTTTTACTCAGTGTTGGCTTCCATCACTAATATACTTGGTCCGAGTATACATGAGTAGGTAGCCGTTAATATTTCGAAATTGTAACCGAGATACCCTAGATAGAATGTTCGTTGTAGGATGTCCCAGAGGGTCAACGAGAAAATTAAAAAAAAAAAAAAGTAAAATTAGCCGTGAGTTGTGCTAATCGCTAGTTAACAATGATTCTTGTATCAGAAGACCTCTGAGCGATGCACTAAACGGAAGATCAAAGAAAAAACTTCCGATATCTTTTAATTTTCTGCTTTTTTCTAAACTATATTTAAAGCATCTAGAGTTGAAGTAGATTTTGGGTTGTTCCGAGATGTAGTCGTCAATAAACTTTAATAAGATTCAATTTGACTCTCAGAAATGAATTATTCATCAGCTAATCATAAACAACAATTCTCAAGATTCTGTAATGCCAATTCTACCAACTTTATTTTTCTTTTTTGTTACACGTAATCAATAAATCTTGATAAATAACATTGGGTTTTTGAAGCTCAATGATGAAAATAATGTAAAAATGAGAGACAAGAAATTTGAAATGTATCTAGACACAAAAGATTGAAAAATTTTTTTAAAAAAATTATTATTAATTAGATAATATAAACGATCGATATTGGTTTATAAATAAGAGTACCAAGATTATTAAGAATAACAAGAATATCAAGATTATTAAGAATAACAAGAATATTAAGAATTACAGGAATAATAATATCGAGGATTATAGGAATATTGAGAATATTAAATATATTGAGAATATTGAGATGTTGAGAATATTAAGAAAATTGAGATATTAAGAATATTGAGAAAATTGAGATATTAAGAATATTGAGAATATTGAGAATATCGAGAATATCAAAAAATTAAGAATAATAAAAGTATCGAGAATAGTAAGAATAGTGAGAATTATAAGACTATCGAGAATAAGAAGAAAATCAAGGAAATAAGAAAATCAAGAAATAAGATAATCAAAAAAAATCCTAGAAACTCCTAAAAAAGTCCTGATAAATGGAAAAATTCTTGAAATGATTGTGAAATACTTTAAAATTTAAATAAAATATAATTTATCAAAATTTATCAAAAATTTATCAAAAACCGTCTGATTTAAAAACCGCTCACGGTTAATCGACTAACGCGATCCAGCTACAAATCAGAATCTAATATCAACAACATCAGTAACAGTTGAACCAACTTTTCAAACTAGAATGGTTCACCATATATCACGAAGTATTCAAGTCTCTTGACATATAATATTTTTTTAGTCGCTATTAAAGTCCGCAAGATTCCTCGCATTTTGTGTGTTCCCAGAATATCTCCGCGACTTCCTGTTCCGCCCAGCATAACCCGCTTACTCTCGGCCTAATCAAGAAACGGTCCGTGCTTGTTCAATTTGTTGCTGATTCATTCAATATGACGCTTACTAACTTTCATGCTAAATTTTAATGGGCCTTTTGTAACTCGAACAATCTTCTATTTTCCGAACTCCGTCAATATAAATATTAACTCGTTTCCTGCGGGTTTTTTTTAATATTTGTTTCTATTTTTTTTCTAAACAATCTACTTACTCTGTCTATTGGTTCAATTTTTGATTCTCATTTACCTCTATTTTTCTTCCATTTCTCTCGATTTTTACTACTCTTAACGCTCAATATTGAGTTTGCATCATGAAAATATCCACTTGGTTAATTGCTCCTTTGGCTTCGTCCATAACTTTAGTGTCTGCTATAGCTCATGAAGATCATGAAGCCTTATCGATATCTCCAGAAGATTCTTCAACCTTTTCTGATGTCTTAACTTCAGTTGATTCTATGGACTCAATGTCTTCTCACTCAGACTCAAGTGCCCCTAATCAATTATCTTCTATGAATCCTGCAATGATCCCATCGCCAGCCTCAATGCATGGAAGCCACCATAATCATAACGCAACCTCCATCTTAGATAATCCAAACTTAGAACCTCAGCAACGCGCGTTTTGGGAACAATATGATCCAACAACCTTCTTCTCAGCTCCCGCTCCTAATAAACAATTTCTTTTTATTCATGTAGCCCTAAATGTTTTGGCCTGGGCTTTCCTCTACCCAGTCTCTCTAGCTCTCTCAGTTGCCAAATCTCGGTACTATTTACCCTTTCAATTCGTTCAAATTTCCACCTTCTTTGCTTCGCTACTGGCCCTAGCAATTTACGGCTCCTCAGCTCCTAAAGACTTGTATCCAAACAATGCATACTCAAAAATATCGGTCATCATGCTATTTGTGTCTACCCTGCATTTTACTGCAGCTCTAGTTAAAGCTTGTGCTAGTTGGGCTGTAAGAGTTAAAAAAGCTCCTATGGATGGCTCTGACTACGTACTAGCAAACATGGACTCGACGGGTGCGAGACTAATTCGTCCTTCTCAAGACTCTGGACACGGTATCGACTCAGACTCATCTTTAACTGCTCAAGATGATGACGACCTTGATATCGATATTCACCGTCCCGAGGAGCTTGATAGTATTAGATTGTACCCTGCTTCTGACTCAACTCAATTCGAAACAAACTCTGCTCAACACAGACTCGTCAAGAAGATTATGGCTAATAAAAATGTTTTTTATCTTGTTACCCATTTAGACCGTACTGCTCGAGTCATTTATGCAGTGTTTAACCGTCCATTATTCGTTGTCGGCATCTCATACCTTTTGATTGGTGCCGCGACGGGATACAGAATGGGACTAGAGAAAAAAGTTTTCAACATTCTTGCACACTTTATCAAAGGTGCAATTTTCTTGTTTTATGGTATCCTAACGTTGCAAAGATACTTGGGTGCCTTTGGTGATTTGGGAATGGCTTGGAATAAGCTACCCGTCGAATCCGCCACTAACAAGAAGGGGAAGCAAGTACATTCTGCTGTTTTTGGCCAAAAGAAGAAATGGTGGAACTTTCCTACTATGGAATTTGTAGAATGTCTATTGATTTTCATTTATGGCTTTTCCAACGTCTTTATGGAGCATCTTGGTAATGAGACTGGCAAATGGTCTCATAAGGATCTTCAACATATTTCAATTGCATTCATGTATTTTGGAGGAGGATTGTGCGGCCTTTTAGTTGAATCTTCTTACATTCGCCGTTCAATCAACAAAGTATTCACCAGCGGTCAAGACACTGAAGAAGATAAAGCTAACAGTGGTATGCTTGGAGCTGTTTCTCTCAATCCGTTCCCTGCCTTTATTGTTTTTTGGACCGGTGTTCTCATGTCACAACACGAACAAGAACTTCCCTTATCAACTAAGATTCATATGCAATGGGGATATTTATTCACGGTAGCTGCTCTATTTCGTCTTGGTACCTATGTTCTACTGTACATTAAACCTCCACAATCTAGTGTACCCTCGAGACCTATGACGGAACTTGTGACTAGTTTCTGCCTGATTTGCGGAGGTATGGTGTTTATTCAAAGCAATGGAGAAACGGTACTTGCAATGGTTTATCGTGGCTTAGATAGCATGTTCACTTTGAATGTGAATGTTGGGATTGCTGCACTTGTTATGGCTTGGGTCATGGTAGTTATGACAATCAAAGCATGGGCTACTAAAAGACAAGCTAGAAATTTGGTATTAATGAATGACGCTTGATTTATGAAGGCTTCGTTCTTTTTTTTTATTCTTCTATACTTTTGACGGTTCTTTTCACTCCTTTACATCTGTTTACCACTCATCCAATTATTTATGACTTAACGTTTCTTAGCTTTGATTTCTCTTAATATATAATATTTTCGGTTTTTTATAATATATTACAAAATATACCAGTTCGCCAGCCTGTTTAAAATAATATTTAGTACCTTAAAACTTAGATTATTGGTTGTTTTATTGCGTATGTCAGACTTAATCGATGTTTTTGTTCAAACAAGACTTTAGTTCCTTAACATCATCTGATTATCATGATACTGATTGCCACTGATCTTCGTATCACGTTAGCTATAGACTAAACTTTGTGATGTAATTTTACAAAAGAGTACGATATAACCATGTATCAAAATTTGAATACTTGGAATTTTGCTCAATCTTCTCAAAGAGCTTATTTTTACAGCCTTCTAAAAAATCATGATTAATGAACTGTAAAAGCACTAAAAAATCCATTAATACTAATCTCATTGTTTTCGATAAAAACAAAGTCTTGTTATAACCAAAATTATTTCTATGCTTAATATTTCAATATATCGATAAATAAATAATACTTATTCAAGTAAAAATTCCAAAACTTGCTTCTCTAAGTTTGATTCTCCTTCATCACCGTCTAAAACCCAATTAACGGCCTTCCCGACAATTGAAAGTCGATTACTCTCACGCCTCTGTTCTACTTTCCTCTCCATTTCCTGTGCTTTCACCTCTGCTGCCTTTACCACATCTTCCTTCACTCCGGCCATCCTGGCTACTCTCATGCCGTAACCACTTCCACATCCTTCATCATCGTTCCCTTCTCCTCCTTCCATAAACCTATAAATCAGCTTTTCACCTTCAGTCTTCATCCAACCTCTTCGCCTTCCTTTCCCAAGTCCCATATAATGTGTCACAAACACCATATTGCATCCAACATCCTTTTCCAAGTATTCAAGAACAGCATCTGCAATTGCTAATCCATCGTATGTTCCTGTACCTCTGCCAACTTCGTCTAAAACTACCAATGATTGCTTAGTTGCCTGGTCCAAAATAGTAGACACTTCTGATAATTCGTAATGAAAAGTAGAACTTCCTTTAAAAGCATCGTCGCGTGCACCCATTCGAACAAATAAAGCGTCATGAGGGCCAATTCGTGCCCATCGAGCAGGAACGTAACTACCAATTTGGGCAAGAATTGCTATTAACGCAACAGTCCGAGCATAAGAAGATTTACCTCCCATGTTGGGGCCCATTAGAAGAAGTGAATTAGGAAAATGAACTTTTGGAGGCAGCTTTCCGGTAGAAGGCAGCTGAATTGTATTAGGAATATACTGCTGCCCTGGTGGAAGCAATTGCTCAATAATAGGATGGCGAGCAGCACGAATATCAAGACTAGGTTCAGACACAATTTCAGGCTTCACATACCCAGGATTGCTTGCAACAGCTGCTAACGATACTAAACAATCAAAGTGCGCCAGTGAATTAATCACTAATCGAAAAGTATCGATATGATCACCTACTTTTTTCAAAAATTGCAAGTAAGTAGCCTCACATTCTAGTTTTAACCGATCTTGTGATTTCTCCAATTCCCGTACTAAATTGTTTATTTTTGGTGATCTGAACCTCGCTTTTCCTCGAAGTTGGCTAATTTTTATCCAATCTTCAGGTATTTTCGAATTTTCAGATTGCACAACTTCCAGCAAATGAGTGAGATTTGCAACTGTAACATATTTCAAACCTTTTATGGCTGTTTTGTCTTTTAGAACTGTCAACTCTTTTTCCAAATCAGACTGAACTGTCAAGATGCAGAGGTGTAGCTCTTCGATTTGCGAATAATTTTCAATATGGAAAAAGTTAGATTTATCATTGGCATTTGCGCCTTCTTCACGTATCTCAGAAAGAAAATCTTCAGATATCTTGTAAGCACTTGAAAAGTTCTCAAAAAGGGAATTGAGAATTTGTGTCTTAAAGTTATAAGGGCCCTGGTCTTTGAGCAAAATACCTAAATATTGCATTTTTCTCAAAAATCCGTACAATCCTTTGGGAGAGCAGCGTTTGTAATATATGTGAATCAAATCCTTCTCTAAATCTCTCAATCCTTTCATAAATCCTGTAGCTTTCTCAATCATGGGAAACTTGACAAATCCTTCCAGTAGTTCAGTGACTGCAGATATTCTATGCTCAATAGCATCTCTATCTAAGAGTGGATTGCTTATCCATTTTTGCAGTTGTCTTGACCCAAATGGTGTTCTTGTATGATTGATAGCCCAATACAAACTTCCCTTGACTGTGTGATCAGTTTGATTTTCGAAAAGTTCAAGACTCTCAATTGTATTTGCGTTCAACGCCATTGCTGATTGACGTTTGAAAATCTCAAAATTGCTAATCAGTGCAAACACTGTATCTAATTGAAAAGGCTTGAGATATTCTATCAGTGCTGCTAAACATAGTTTTACGCCCAATGGAAGGGAATCAGCAAAGTCCCTTTTAGTTCCTTCATCATCGCCCAAATCTTGATAATACTTTTCAATATATGCATCAACGTCGGCAATCTCCAATTTTTTCACTGAAACAATTCTGGGATCACTGGCTACTCGTTTAAACATTTTCTTTGCATTTTCTTCAATTTCACCGACCATGAGAATTTCACAAGGTCTAATGTGTGACAATCTAGTATTCAATTCACTCAAAAGTATATTATCAGAAAATTCATCTGTGACGATTTTACCAACACCAGGCTCAACAGAAACCAGTGCCCAGCCTTGATTGATTTTAACGATTGCCATTACTTGCCGTCTTTGTTCATCATCGTCAATCCAAGTTCCTTTACTGTAAAGTTTTGTCAATTTGCGCTCGAAAAGACCAGAGCCTTCTTTCAAAGCTTTCGTTTCAATTTGTTCAACAATTCCAACCTTATGGCCTCGCTCAACCAGTTTTCTAACGCGATGCTTCAAAACATGAGTAGGAAAACTAACTCGAGGCTCATTCTCCTTGTTTAAATTGAATCCAAAAGCATTAGCTGCTTTGATTGCATCGCTACCCAAAATAATATATCTGTATCCAACTTCAATTAAAAGTATTATGTCAGGATACTGCTCTTTGAGCTCGATGTGCTGTAGCTCCAGAGGAGTTTGTTTCTTCTTTGCAGGCTCGTCAGTGGACTTTTCTTTCACTGACCGCTTCTGATTGAGTTTTTGGAGGGTTAAATTTCTAATTGGAGGCAAAGTTGAAGTTTCAGCTTCAGATTGAGAAGTAGAATAGTTAAATTTCAATCGAGTTTGAGCAAGTAACAAGTTTCGATTTCGTTTATTAGCTTTATCATCTTCCACAGTAGGCAAAGGTTTTCGCTTGTTTGAATCTTCATTAGACGCTTCAGGCTTTCTTTTTTTAGTAAAGTATGCAGACACTGTTGCTTGTCTCATAGTACCTGAATCTAATATAGGTCCTGAATCTAATGAATATATGAAAAAAAAAAAGTCGTGTTGTGAATTTAGTACTACGCAAAAATTTAGATCAGACTTTTATTACTACAAAACACTACTATTATCTGAAAATGTATGGTGATCTGGCTGCCAAATTGATTCAAGATTCTAGAAGGACTCAAAATCTTGAGAATCTACCAGCGTATCAGGATGAACTTGTGAATACTATCACTAGAGAGATTCTAGATCTTTCAAAAGATGCCGAAGAGTTAGGACAAGTATATCGAGAAATGCAACAAGAGCTTTCACAACAAACACTTGTTCCTGAAGAAGAACTTCAAGAAAACCGACAGATGCTGTGCGCTTTACTGGTGATGCACTTATCAATGTCTCGTAACAAACGGTGCTTAATGGCATATCAAAAGCTGCGTGCTGATAACTTGGGGAGAATGGCTTGGAATGAAGTTGATTACCTGGATCCTTCGAATACTTACAATTTATCTGCTCCTGAACAAGAATATTTGAAGCAGTATTCCGAGTTGGTTGTTGATTATAAGGGAGTTTGGACAGACGTAGACTTGACTGGTAGTTTAGATCCACCGCAAGATTTGTTTATTGATGTTCGCGTTTTAAAAGACGCTGGCGAAATTCAAACAGAATATGGAGTCTTTAATCTTACTAAAGGAAGCCAATATTATGTTCGACAATCGGATGTTCAACGACTTATCCAACAAGGCTACCTTCTTAAGCTCTAGTCAACCATCTACTATTTATTAATTAAGCATCAGATTTAACTTAGTTTTCTCAATTTACACCCAACAAAAACTCACTTCAACTTGTTCCACCTAGCAATCATCATGGGCGCATTTTTATCAAAATCTCAAATAGACCAACCTCATAACTCTGAAGCATTTGACGGGTTGAATCTAAAGCCTCGACCTTCAGATCTTACAAGCCCAACCCCTGGTTCCTATGCAAAACTACGCCAGCTTCTAAGAGCTAACCATCTTTTTAACGCTACTTTGTACAATGATCGCAAATTCCACAATCACATCGCACATTCAATTATTTCAGCTTACTATCTAGGTGCTTCTGCTAAAAATTTGAATGATATATATGAAGATCAAAATAATTATGTTGCCAAATGGCAAGAAGATTCTCCTGCTGAGGTTACTGATGAAGACTGGTATGAACTTGTTGGAAATAAAGCTTATGAAAGAGGATTTCATGACTTTTTCCAGGAAAAAATTACTGATGGTAGAATCTTTGACTGGAAGAAAGTTGTAACTTCATTCATTACAAGTGAAGAAGCTCCAAAGTATTTGATGCTTCAAGGATCTGTTGGAGGTTTGCTGCATCCCATTATTCATTTAGGTTATGCTGCTGAGATTGATGATTGGGAAGTTGCAGCAGAAGCTTTGACACTGGCTGCTTGCAGTTATAAATCATACAATCTTGAGACACTCAATTTAAGGCAGTATGGTGACAAAGTTCCTGAGTCTCAAGAATTCAAACCTCTACTCACTATATTGGATTCCATAAGGAACAATGAAGCGTTTGACTCAGTCAAGAAAGACACACCATTGGAGGAATTGGCCCTTATGTTTCCAGATCTTTTGTGTGAACTTATCAATGAGCTCCCTTTACATCAGCCTGCTGAAAAGACTATTCTTGATATTTTTACCACATCTGCGTATATTCTCACTTGCACATCTACTTTCAACTTTTTCTTGCTGCATTTGTTTACTGCTTCACAAGCAGTTTATGAAATATTGACAAATCCAGAGACTTGCAGTCTTTTCCCTCCATCTCATCAACATGCGTTGCTTCAAAACCTCTGGTTTTTCTTCATTTCTCTTTACCTAGTGCATGGAAGACCTCGCATTGATCCTTCTCAGATTCTTCAACTACCAGAAAATCTTGACACTCCATGGTCTGAAATTCACAAAATCCTCTTTGTGGAAAATAAAGGTAGATATGATTCTCATGTTATTAAGGCTGCAAGAGGACTGTTAGTTGCTGAAACGCTCAAGTTGGACAATAAGCAAGACTTATTCTGGACCAGAGCAGCTTATCAGTTTGTTACAAAGATGAAAAACAGTAAATTTGAATTCTAGCTCATTAATTACTCCCAATGATTAGATAATCATTAGTTTAAACAAAATTTTATGAAAACATAGTCTTAAACTTTTCAATATATATAGGTCTTCAAAATGAGTTCAGGGAAATCGGCAACTGACCATACAGAAGAAGAAGAGGAGAGTTTGTTTGTTCAATCTGAGCACGAAGATGTAGAAATGCAAGATGCATCTCCTTCTGTCAAGATCAAAGAAGAAGAATCGTCGGCTAGTCCTATTGTTGGGGCAGACGAAGATGATGAAATTGTTCAAGAATTTCCAGTATACTTTTCAAATGGCCTTTTAAACAAACTATATCTACTACAATATCCAAATCGATCTGCTGCTCGGCCATTAGTAGATGCCAATAACACAGGTATTTTGGATTCGCGCATTAAAGTCAACTCCCAGCTGATTGAAGTCGATATTCCTATTGAAACAAGCAAATGCTATGACGCTGAAAAAGGGCAACACTGGAACAATTTAGATAAACAAACACTCAGCGGTGTTGCAAAGCCTGCCGATGGTGAATATATGATTGGTGTTTTCAAAGATAACGAGCTTCATCTCAACTCAGTTACTGCAGTCGCACAATTACGACCTCAATTCCAACATATCACCCATAGACTGCCAGATAATAGCAATTCAGCAGATAAAGATGATGAATCTGCTACTAAGAAGAAACAACCTCGGGCAGTTCAAATGACAGCTATGGCAAGTGGTGAAAATGCTCCCAACTTTAGTGGTGCCATTAGTGCTCGCAAGAAAATGGAAGATGAAGACTTTGTTGGAATGGATTGGTACGATCGTGATTCGGATGAATCTTGGAGCATATCAGATAAACTTATTGCAGCCAAAAAGGCAGCTTTAGTTTCTAAAACTACTGTGAAAAGCTACATTGAAGAGATTAGTGCGCCATATATCGATCCTACTGTCAAAGCTGTATAAACTTTTTGTATACAAAAACGAGATATCATTAATTTATTTTTCAATCAAACCAAATCTTGATTAACTCTTCACTGACACCACTAGTTGTAAGAACACCAATATCAGTGATGAGAGCAGTAATGTATTGATGAGGAGTGAAATCAACAGCAGGAAGTGTGTCCAATTCTCCTTCCTTATTGTCTAAAGTGAATTCTAAACTATGCTCATTAGGAATATCACTGGGTGACACAGGATATAATCTAACAAATTTGTGACTTTCAGCAACAACGTAGAAAGGAATGTTGGCTACACTAGCCAGCACGCCCATTTGATAAGTACCAGACTCATTGATGACACCACCAGATTCAGCAACACCTTCAGCGCCTACAAAGATCTTATCTACCTTTGACATTACGTAGCCGACTGTAGCATCTGCAATGAGTGAAGTTGGGATACCATGTTTTCTCAATAGCTGAGCCATTTCAGTACCATCACCAGAAGTTCTTGATTCCGTAACAAAGACGCGGAATCGAATTTTTTTTTCAGCAGCACCAAGCAGCAATGCACTCACAGCTCTTGACTTTGAGTGAACCAAAATGACCTAATTGTTGTCAATATCTTGTAGAAATGAAAACATCAATAAACTTACATCGTCGTCTCTGATATAAGGTAGACCATTGTGAGCAATCTTTTCTCTAGAGAGTTTAGCTCTTTCGACAAACAATTTCGAGTTTTTGACTAGATGTTCCTTGCAAGTTTCCCATTCCTATATTGACATTAGTATCAATCATACACAAGAAATTAGCAATACCTACCCCATACTCATTTATATTTCTTAAAACAAATCTTGTGAATAGATCACAACCAGCAGATAAACTAATGGAGTTTCGAACGCTATTTTTCAACTTTGAAGTTGATTCTGCCAACACTTTAAGTAATTCCGACGATGTAGAAGCTATCTTGTTAGTTAACATGAAACAAACACTGCTTAAATCTTACTTTTAATGGTAGCAAGAAGTGCTACTAAACTCTCAATAGCTGCAACAGGCATAGTCATGTCTGAATCTTCTGCCAGGAACTTTTTGTAAGTGGCCTTGATATCAAATTCCCCAGCTTCATCATAAACTGGTACAATCTCTTTATTTTCAGCTAATCAAATGTTAGAAACAATAATAATAAGTAGCACAAGAACTTACACATTTTGGTGCTTTGAAGAATTGTGAGAGTGTGACAAAATTTTGTGGGAGTTGGGAATCATGATCTCTTCCTACAATTCTATATTAGACAGTCAGAACAAGCCATGCTTCGATTAACATCTCGGTGTTTAACATCAGCAAAATTTCTTGTAAACTGTAAGCCTGAATCTAGACTTCTTGCAGGTGAGTTTCTGAATGCTAAAAGGCTTTACTCAACAAATGATGTTGAAAAGAATATCCGAAACATTGGAATCATTGCCCATATCGATGCTGGAAAAACTACTACTACAGAAAGAATGCTCTACTACAGTGGACTTATCAACAGAATTGGAAATGTTGATCAAGGTGACACAGTTATGGATTATCTGCCAGCAGAAAGAGATCGAGGTATTACCATTACTTCAGCAGCAATTACTTTCAACTGGGCGGACCACAAAATCAATTTAATTGATACTCCAGGTCATGCAGACTTTACTTTTGAAGTTATTAGATCAATTAGAGTACTTGATGGAGCTGTTACTATTCTTGATGGTGTAGCTGGAGTCGAAGCTCAGACTGAAAAAGTTTGGAAACAAGCAACAGAAATGAATATCCCCAAGATTGTTTTTGTTAATAAAATGGATCGTCAGGGCGCAGGATTCAGCAGAACTGTTCGTGAAGTTGTTGCTAAGCTGAATACTAAAGTCGCTATTTTAAACTATCCATTCTTTGAAAATGGGAAACTGGATACTCCCTTCAAAGGTGTCGTGGATGTATTGTCAAAAAAAATCATTCAGTGGGAAGATGGTAGCGATGGTAAAGATGTTAAGATATTGGATATTTCTGAAGTTGAAGGTGTTGCACAGGAGTGTGAAAAGGCTCGCACAGCGTTAATTGAAACATTGTCAGAGCTGGACGATGATCTAGTTGAACATTATTTGGAAGTTGGTGATTATATGGATGTTTCCACCACCGAAATTAAAAAGGCTCTTAGAAAAGCAACACTACAAAGAAAAATTGTTCCTGTTCTTTGTGGTGCCAGTTTTAGAAACATTGGAGTTCAGCCTTTGTTGGAAAGTGTTGTAGACTATCTTCCTTCTCCTGATGAAAGACCCCCTCCAAAAGCCACTGCCAAGGGTCTCACTGTGAAAAAAGGTAATAAATTGGTTCCAATTCCTGATAAAGATGTTGATATAGACCCCAAAAGTAAAAGTCTAACGACTGCACTTGCTTTCAAGGTTCAAAACGATCTTAGAAAAGGAATGATGGTCTATGTCAGAGTCTATTCAGGAACATTGAATGGAAACTCCACAGTTTTGAATTCGAATACTGGAAATAAAGAGCGTGTAATGAAGTTATTTCAAATGCATGCGGATGAGGCTATCGAAGTTCCAACAGTGAAAACAGGTAATATTGGTGTCATCATGGGAGCTAAAGACATTCGAACTGGGGATACAATTGTTGCTCATGGCTGGAAAAAAGATGGCATCAAATCTTTAAGTGCAATTGAGTCCAAGCTTCACTTGAATGCAATTAATGTCCCTCCTCCAGTGTTTTTTGCAAGTATTGATCCATTGACTCTTTCTGATGCTAAACATGTTCAGGAATCTTTGGAAATGCTTTTGAAAGAAGATCCGTCTTTACATGTTACATTTGATGAAGATTCTGGCCAGACTCTTTTATCAGGAATGGGGGAGCTGCACTTAGAGGTCGCTAGGGATCGACTTATTAAAGATCTCAAGGCAAAAGTCGAAGTAGGAAAAATTATGGTTTCGTATAAAGAAACAATCCAACAAAACTCCAAGTCTATTATCAAAGAATCTACAGTACAAACCAGTGAAGGAACACCTTCAGTTGCCACTGTTACTGTCTCAGTTGAGCCAGTTTTTTCCGTCACAGATTTACCTGAGAGTGCTAGAAAAATAAGTCACGATAATGTTTACGTCTCAAATCTAAATGAAAAAGACCATCTTCTAATTTCAAGCTCAGATATTGACCATGCAATTCAATTAGGTATTATTCCAGCTATTGCAAAAGGTGGTCTTAAAGCCCGATTTCCTCTAAACTCCTTACATATCAAAGTCGAAAGTCTCGAAATTCCACCTGATGTTACCTCTCCTATTGCAGTATCTGTTGCAATGAGATTAGCGATTGAAGAAGCCTTGGATACAATTCCAAAAGATATGTATAATGTGATGGAACCTATTATGAACGTTAGTGTTATTGTGAGTGAAGAAGACATTGGTACTGTGGTCAATGATATCTCAAGTAATCGTCGTGGTCATATAGTGTCATTACAGGAAGATGAACCTAATGATACTTCAAGTGAATATCACAACTTCAAAGCAGAAGCAGAAAGTATTTATACTCCACCTGATCTCACCATGTACATGTCGAAACATGGTGATAGAGTGAGATCTACTCAAAGTGTAGTTCACGCTCATGTTCCATTGCAACAGATGATTGGATATCTGAACTTTTTGAGAAGCATGACGAAGGGTAGAGGCACCTTTTTGATGGAGTTTGAAAACTATACTAGTGTTTCAATTGACAGGGAACAGGAGATTTTATCTTCAGAAGACTATTAAAATACTAACAGTGTAAAACTGTATCTTCATTGTAATATTTTGTAAATACTCTATTAAAAAATAGTAATGATATTTCAATCACCAATTTCGTTTGTGACAAAAAAGTGATTTAATTGCCTCGAGCCGGATTTGAACCGACGATCTCGTCATTACTAGTGACGCGCCTTACCAACTTGGCCATCAAGGCTTGTTGTTATTTTTTTCAAAAAAAAGTATTTTTATATAGAACTCACAATTTCACAAAAAACATTCAAGTCCTAAGTTATATCTCAAATTCTTGTAACATTTTTTTCAATTTTTTAAAAAAATCCAAAGAAACGTAATTATATTTTTGTTAATAGATAATTTTTATATTTTTTTATTCATTATAATCGGTAGCTATATTAGAAATCAAAAATTACAAAAAAGCGTTGAAATCACTATAGCAGTTGTCTAGATTAGACGAATTATTAAATCATGTGTACTATTATGAAATAAAAATTCAAACTTGTGTTGGGCAATAAACTTCAAATGCCTATTAATGAATTAATTATAAATACAACTTTAATAAAATCTATTAACTGTAGCTTGTAAGCTAGCAAAGTGTAAATATGACATGTATGTTGCTGGAATGTATTTATTACTGATGGAAAGCACTGAATTTGATGAATTTTGTAATATCATACAAGTTATAATCAATCATTTTTCATTCAAATATATTAGATTTAGTCAATTAAGAATTATATAATTTTACTTTTAAGAGATCAACTAGTGTAAAAACTCACAATTTCAAAGATACAAAGATACAAAGTTTGTTATTATCACGAAATTGCATTGTTCCTGCAAGATGAACTGGACTAGAATAAATGAACAACCCTAAACCACATTTTTGATAAGAAATTTCAATCATTGTTATATATATAATAGTTTTCAAGCCTATTTAATCATTATCATACTCTTTGAAAACTAGAGAAAGACTGACAATGCACAAAACGAATGAGGATCGTCAGAGTAGATACACAAAAGAAAAAAAAGTAGGTGAAGGTACCTACGCTGTTGTTTATGTTGGTAAGTTGCTTGATATTCTGAATTTCACAAAATTTCGCTAACATTACATAGGAAAACAAGTCGACACGCAGAAGGAGATTGCCATTAAAATGATCAAAGTTGGCGAGTTTAAGGATGGATTGGACATGTCAGCTATACGAGAAATAAAATTCCTTCAGGAAGTCAGACATCAGAATGTGATTGAGCTGATCGATGTGTTTTCAAGTCAGTCTAATCTAAATATTGTTCTGGAGTTTTTACCTGCAGATTTAGAAATGATAATCAAAGATAGAAGCATCATTTTCAATCCTGCAGACATAAAATCTTGGATGCTTATGACTTTACGAGGTTTACACCATTGCCATAGAAATTTCATTTTACACAGAGTGAGTTTACCTTGATTTTCATTAGAGAAAAAGCTAACAAAGTGAAAGGATTTGAAACCTAATAACTTACTGCTTTCACCTTCTGGCCATTTGAAGCTCGCAGATTTTGGTTTGGCAAGAAGTATGGCTCATTTACAAGAAAGTATGACTTCAAACGTTGTCACTCGGTGGTATAGAGCACCGGAGCTTCTATATGGTGCACGCCATTACACTGGGGCAATCGATATATGGTCAGTTGGAATCATTTTTGCAGAACTCATGCTTAGAACACCTTATTTGCCAGGTCAAAGTGAGCCTGATCAACTTGAAGTCACTTTTAAAGCTTTAGGAACACCAAACGAGAGAGTTTGGCCTGGTGTAACTTCTTTACCTGGATATGTTAGCACAAAAAATTACCCTCAGCCTGGTCGTCAAGAACTGCGAAACAGATTTATTGCAGCCACTGAGGATGCTTTAGAGTTAATGGAAGGTTTAACAATGTTGAATCCAGCCGATCGTTTAAGTACTACTGCTGCTCTAATGACTGATTATTTCAAAGAACTTCCAAGAGCAACCAAACCTGAATCGCTGCCGAAAAAGAAGCAAGAAGAACCGGATGCTGCTGAAAAGAAATATAAAGAAGAGCTCAGAGAATCAATGATTAAGGCAACTCGAGCTGCTCGAATGATTCAATGATTTGTATTTACTCAAAATATACGCTCACTTATGTATGCATTTTCTAATTTATTTGACATTTTTAGACCCTTAAGAATTTAACTTACCATTGTATATATTACTGACATATTCCCCAATGGCTAATGAAGATGTCAAACCTGGACTTTCAATATTGAGTAGATTGACAAACCCGGGGAATCCTTCTTCTTCCCTAATTACAAAATCCTGGAATTTCTTTCCGTCAGGTACAATCTTAGGTCTAATGCCTGCAAAATCAGGTACAAACGCAGATTTATCCAATCCGATAATATATTCTCCTACTGTTTCAAACGCTTTTTCCAAATTTTTGGGGTTAGCAACAAGGTCTTCAGCACTGTCAACCCATTCAATGTCCGGTCCGAATTTTAAGGCACCGCCCAGATCGATAGTCAAATGAGTTCCTAAAGAAGCATAATCAGAGGGACAGGGATACACAAGTCTTCCAACTTTTGGTTTTGAAGATTGGTATGCAAAATAATTTCCTTTTGCGAAATATGCCTTTAGATTTCGGTCTTTAGGAAGGAGCATGTTTGAAATGATAGTAGCGTAATGTCCGGCAGAATTAGTCACATTTTCAGTTTCAATGGAGACTTCTTCTCCTTCAGCTGTCTTGACAGTTACAGTATAAAACTTTTGTTGCTTGTTGTACTCCAAGCCAACTACAGTAGAATTTAGAGCAATATCACCACCATACTTTTGAAGTTGAGCTTCAGAGTAACTAACTACTGTATGAGGATCAACAATACCAGTTGAAGGCGAATTGAGAATAGCGGACTTTGCTCTTACTGAAGGCTCCAAAAGTTTCGCTTGTTCTAAATCAACAAACTCCAAAGGAACATTCAATCTCTTTCCTTTTTCTAAAAGAGTATTTAGGTACTCTTCTTGCTTTTCGTTTTGTGCAACAATCCATTTCCCACACTTCTGTAAGTCTATAGGAATATTTTTTTCCGCCAATTCATATAGCATGTTCTTTCCGTTGATACATAGCTTTTCTCGAAGACTACCAGGTGCATAATACAAACCTGCATGTATGACACCAGAATTTCTAGCTGAAGTCTCACTTCCAAGGATATCATGTCGCTCGATCAACAGGACAGAACTGGTAGTATTCGACTTGTCGGCGTCGGCAGCAATTTTAGCAGCAATTGCTGTTCCAACCACTCCTCCTCCAATTACAACATGGGAATAGTCGACTTGTTGGATAGAAGTTGAAGAAAACTTTCTTGTTTTAATAAATTGTGATCTCAGTGATCTTAACATTCTTGAAGCAGTGAAGTTTGGTAGCTGAAAAGTTTAAAAGGTGTTATTCAAAAAGATGGTAATAACTTTATTTATCAAGATTAAAAACAATCATCAACTGAAAAAAAAAAACAGCCTATCCAGCCCAGTTTCGCTTTTCACGAATCGCCAGTGCATTCATGTACATGGCGAACAAGACAGGTGAGTTTGTGTTGTGACACTCTGAATAGGCAACCTTCATCAATTGTGAGATGATAAGAACCTGTTCTAATCAAAAGTCCCAACGGCCCTTGGTTTCGTTCATTTTCAAAGATTGTACTGGCTGAAGCCTTTCTAAACCTGCTCTTCTACTTTTTTTAAAATGCTCGAATGTAGCTTCATCTGGCTTCAAATTTTCAATCGATTCCAAAGCACTCTGAGCTCTCTGAAGATCATCTTTTTTAATTGATACATCAAACAATCCTATCAAACAATTAAAATCACCCAAACTTTTCCCCAGCTCAAACCATTCGAGTGCAAGTTCTGGTCGGTTGAAGTAGTTCATTAGAAGAAAACCCAAAGGAGCAAAGGATTGTTTCAATCCAAACCGAGCAGCCTGTTCCAAATGATATCTTGCTCTATCAGGATCATTTTCTAATATTTGAGAGAGATAGTAATGGCAATCTATAGTCTGCTCAGGCTTCTCGCATTCAGCTATTGCCAATTCAAAGTATAATTTTGCTTGTTCCAGGTCGTAGTTATTGAATCTAATAACACCAATGCTCCGTAAACACTCAATTCTAACGCTATTCAATTCTGGACTCAAACTTGAATCTAGACATTCTTGATAAAGTTGTTCTGCCTTTTCTACATGGCCATGATGAAATGCAATATCTGCTTTGATCTTGAATGCAGGCCCAAATTTGAGATTACACAATTCATCTAGAAGCTTGATTGCATGGTTTTTATCATCTTCAAAAGCTTTTTCGTCGCTGAGAGTTCTACCACATAAAAGAGTAATAGCCATATTGTCTCCTAGCTCAGCAGCTTTTTCTACTAAACTTGATTCAAGTGCAAGAGCCAGTTTGTTTAAAGAGCCAGTTTGCTTTCTATGACTTTCCAAAATAGTTTTGAGCTGGTATAAATCATTACCCTTAACGTCATGCGGTATTACTGCTTCTTCTGTGCCATTGACATTTTTCCAACATGATTCATAAGTTTTAATCACTGTTTTGTAGGATAATGAAATTTTCTTTTCGTAGAGTTGTTGCCGAATGATCTTTTTACTAGGTAATACCTCTTGAACTGATCTAAATTTGATTAGAACTGAATTCTAGTTAGAAAGATAAACATACACACTGTAGAGTCTCTTATTGAGATTTCTCAAGACACTACTAGCATAGCACCTAGACGTAAACATTGGTCTTTATGAACTGGAAAATGTCATTCATGAAAAATTAATATTAACCTTTAATCACATGATTTAGTGAAAATCAATCACGAATTATTACCTAAAACAGAGATGAAGCAAAATCGACAAATTAAAAACGCGGACCACTTTTTGGCCTTTATATAAATTATCAGACTTTATATGAAAAGTATTGATTATATTAAAAGAGATAAGAAATGTCAGGAAAAAGGAAGATTGATTCAATTCAGTCCAAATCAACTCAATCCAAATCAATTACTTCGTTCTTTAAACCTACAAATTCAGGGCCTGCTAAAAAACGCGTCAACAGTTCACAAACAGTGAATACCACAGTTCTTCCCAAATTTAACAAGTCTGAATGGATTTCAAGTCTTTCTCAAGAAAATAAAACACTTCTTGATCTCGAAATTAATAGCATTCATGATTCCTGGCTAGCTGTTCTTCATACTGAACTTACTAAACCATACTTTTTAAGTCTTAAGAAGTTTTTGCAAGATGAAAAATCCAAGAATCAAAAAGTATTTCCACCTGAAAAAGATATCTATTCTTGGACAAGATTGACTCCATTGGACAGTGTCAAAGTCGTTATTCTTGGTCAAGATCCTTATCACAATGTAAATCAGGCTCATGGTCTAGCTTTTTCTGTGAATCCACCTACTCCTACTCCTCCTTCGCTACGAAACATGTACAAAGCACTCAAAATTGATTATCCTGATTTCATTATTCCTACATCTGGTTTACTCACACCTTGGGCAGAACAAGGTGTACTTATGCTAAATACAGTCCTAACTGTCAGAGCTCATAATGCTAATTCTCATGCAAAAAAAGGATGGGAAGAATTCACAGAAAAAGCTCTTTCTGCAGTTGTCAAATCCCGACCAAGTGGTGTTTGCTTTTTGGCCTGGGGAAACTCTGCTTTGCAAAGAGTTACTAAAATTAATCCTAATCCAAAAGTTCACTGCATTATGAAATCAGTTCATCCTTCACCTCTCAGCGCTTCTCGAGGATTTTTTGATTGTCATCACTTTAAAAAATCCAACGATTGGCTCTATGAAAAATATGGATCTGCCGGATTAATCAATTGGAGTTTAGTAGAAGGTAACTCTATTAAAGATATCCAAATGCTCAACTCTCCAGATACTGGTGAAGAAACTAATAAAGAAAATCAACCTGAAAAATCAGATTAAAAACATTCAGCCAATGAGTTTGTAATTTCATAGTCTAATTTACTGGCAATTTTTGTTTCATTAAACTTTTCTAGAGTTTAATAGACCGTTTAAGACTTTTTGTCCTCTTCTAGAAACCACGTGATAAAGGTTTAGTACTGGAACAAACCAAAAGGTCTACAGAAATTCTCAACCATCTTTCTTCTTAACATCAAGTTGTGTTTAAACTTATTCAACAGGAATCTTTAGCTTCAATGTTCTTTTCTAAATTCAAACAGCCGAATGGGTCACAACCGAAAGATACAAGTATTAAAATTCGGAAAGTCAAAGTCAAAACTAAGAAACAAACAGTTTCGTTTGATGATACTGCTTTAAGACCAGCAGTTAAACCAACTTCTGTAAAGGAATCAACAACACCATCAAACAAAGTTGTGAAAAAGAGAAAGAGAAAAACGCCTGATTACTCTCAATTCAATAAGATCACTTCGTCTGACACTGATTTAGATAATATCAGTAGTGCCACTGCAACTCCACCTGCTTTGGCTAGTAGAAATTTGTGCGACAGTGCTCAGAGTTCAAGCTCAGCTTTCAATGTTATCCATGCTTCTACTTTAATATCAAAACAAGATTATAAGTCTTGTTTCAAGTCTCATGAAAAACTTTCTTATCAACTCGCAATGCCGTTTGTAAGTAAGTTCCAAGAGTCTTATGTAGCGTGTCGTCCTAAGCAAAGTGATGAGTTTGATCCAGTAGCTGAAACGGAGTTCATTATGGAAATGGTGGCCAATAATTTCGTACCTGAAAAGTACACAAATGAAATCAAACATCCATCGCTTGAAGATTGTATAGTTCGAAGAATAAGGCGATCAGTTAAAAATGATTCACCGAAACAATTCATTTCAAGTGTAAACGAGTACAACACTTTAATTAATCAGCTTCGTGACTCTGGTGAGATTAAAGCACATCTTCAACAAATGACACAGCTTCCAATCCATGTATCTCGCATTTTACTGAACCAGGTTTACTCTAGAGTGGTTTCACCCAAAACTGATGATCTTCGTGAATATGAAGCATTTTCAAATAATGTGTATGGTGAACTTTTACCAGATTTTGTGACGAGAATTTTCAAAGAAACAAATCTTACTCCAGATTCTGTGTTTATTGACTTGGGCTCGGGTGTAGGTAATTGTACACTTCAAGCAGCGCTTGAAGTTGGTTGTGAGAGTTGGGGTTGTGAAGTCATGGAAGCAGCTTCGTCTCTAGCAGCCAAACAGCAAATTGAACTCGAAGAAAGAGCCAAGCTGTATGGCATCAAAATGGGGTCTATTCATCTTCGCTCAGCAAGTTTTGTACATAACGATGAAATTCAAAAAGCTGTTTCTCGTGCAGATGTGGTTCTTGTCAATAATTATGCATTTGATGGTAAATTAAATAGCCATTTAATTGACATGTTTTTAGATCTTAAAGATGGTTGTCGGATCATGTCTTTAAAATCATTTGTTCCTCCAGGACATGTTATATCAGAACACAATATCGAGTCGCCACTAAATATTTTAACAGTTGAGAAAAAAGAATTCCCATCAGGTAGTGTTAGCTGGACAAGTACGCCTGGCCCATATTATATATCGGTAGTGGATAGGTCTCAATTGAAGCGATATTTGGAAGGCCATGGTGGGTCTCGTCGTCG
The DNA here is from genome assembly GCA_003707475.1 of Geotrichum albidum. Classification (NCBI taxonomy): domain Eukaryota; kingdom Fungi; phylum Ascomycota; class Dipodascomycetes; order Dipodascales; family Dipodascaceae; genus Geotrichum; species Geotrichum albidum. The sequence goes on along the minus strand of PPJE01000002.1, from coordinate 207,947 downwards.
CCGCTACTAAACTGAATTTTTCCTCACTTGTTCTAAACTATATAAATATAAGTGTTAGTACACGAATAATTGCATATATATTCAGTAAAAAATATGATTGTAAACATACCTTTGAAGAAATTCATTAGCATCATTCATTTTTTCAGCTTCGTCTGCTGCTTTTTGCATCCATCGTTGGACTAGAGTTTCATTTTCTCCTTGAAGTTTCTGTGCTTTCTTCTCTGCTAAATTCATGTGGATTTCTTGAACCAACATATCATCTTTCAACCTCTGCGTTTCAAGTTTGTAATCATCATTGGCTTTGATATATTCGGCAATCATTTTTTCAGCATCTGTTAAATTGGAATTCAAATTTTGGACTCTTAAATGATTAGGACTGTTAGTATTTAGATTAGTACTGAATAAAGAGTTCTTACTTTTGTTTGTATCCGTTCATTTGAATAGTGACTCTCTCTAACTCTTTGGTCATCAAAGCCAGTTTCTCACTTTTCTCTGCTAATTCAATTTCCAAATCTGCAGGAGAAGAACTGTAATCTCATGGTTAGATTGAAGCTTCTAAAGAACTATTTCTCATACCTGTCTGTTGATTTAAAGATTCTTTTCTCTGAATTCATTGCACGCTCAGCAGCGTCATTGACTAAATTGCGGGGGGTCAGTTTGTAGACACATTTGTATAACAAATGGAGTACATACAAGAGTCAACTATTTCTGAGTACACTTTTTCTCTCTCATCACGTTCTGTGAGCCTGTCATTGAGGATAGTTAACCAGCTTTCCATTGTGTCAACTGTATTTTGTTTTCTAGGTATTAACCTGGAGTAAGTCAAGTTTTATAGTTTAGAATTCAGTGCCAGATTAAACATTGACACTTGGAACTTGAATCCTTATAATTGTAAAAAATGAAAAAAAAAATGAAAAATATAACTGAATCTTGCAAAACCACAAATCTTGCAAAACTCGGTAAATATGTTATTGCTAATCTCTAAGAGGTATCTCTGTAGATCTCTGTACAAATTAGAAGGATCTATTGTCAATTCTTTTACTAGATCCAATAAAAATGTACGATACAATTCTGGTGAGTAAGCTATATTGCGTTCAATGTTCATCTAACTAATATAATTCACAAGAATTTACTGGCCTACATCCCTTACTAAAAGAGCGTGCTGAGCAACTCACTGAAGAGCACGACAAAATAGCAAGAGAACTGACAACTGATGAAGGATATAGTCAAGAAAAAGCAACTCGTTTATCCAAACTCAGCAGCGTGGTTTCTCAGTTGGCGGACTACAAAGAAGCACAGTCTGCACATGAAGAGTTAAAAACTATGATAAAAGATCCTCAGCTTAAAGAAGAAGCTGAAGAAGAATATACTGCAACAACACAAATACTGGAAAAACTTGCCTTTAGCCTCCAAGGACAAATTCTCCCTAGTAATCCATTTTTGGATAAGCCAACACTACTGGAATTAAGACCTGGAGTAGGAGGATCAGAAGCAATGCTTTTTGCTGAAAATTTATTAGAAATGTATCAAAATTATTCGTCAAAAAATAGATGGACGACTCAGTTGATCTCAGTAAATCACAATCCAGCCGGTGGTATCACCGAGGCCATTCTGAGTATTGATTACCCCGGATCATATGAAAGAATGCAATTTGAAGGAGGAGTTCACAGAGTCCAAAGAGTTCCTGCTACTGAAAGTAAGGGCCGTGTTCATACTTCAACTGCTGCAGTGGTTGTGCTCCCTCAAATGAGCACTGATACTTCTGGTAATTCAGATGAAGCAGAAAGAAGTTTTGCTCCTAATGAAGTTCGCATTGACATTATGCGTGCTCGAGGTGCTGGTGGTCAACACGTTAACACAACTGATTCTGCAGTTAGATTAACACATATACCTACAGGAATCGTTGTCGCAATGCAAGATGAAAGATCTCAACACAAAAATAAGGCCAAGGCATTCATGATTCTTCGAGCTCGTCTGGCAGAGCAGGAGAGAGTTCAAAAAGAAGCTGAAGAAAAAAGTAAACGTACAGCTCAAGTTACAACTACGTTGAGATCAGATAAAATCCGCACATACAATTACGTTCAGAATAGAATTACAGATCATCGTTGTGGATTTACTTCTTACCATTTAGAAGAAGTAATGAGCGGCGGCGATCCGAGCCGGTTTGATGAAATAGTCGACGAAATGGACAAATTTGCAAAAACCGAGACCATTAAAGAGCTTATTGAAAATTCCGCCTAAGTTTGTATATAATAACAAACAATATCTTAGTCTTTATATTTAAAGTACTAATTATTACCTGATAACAGTGAGAAGGTTTCAATGTGTATAAATACTTTCTACCCAAATAGACCTTTTTTTTCAATTTATAACTTCATGCCAGCCTTCAAATTAAACCATTTCACAACACCACCATTTCAATCATGATATCGAATGAATTGCAAAATTTACAGTATGGATCAGATACAAGTTCTAGTATAGAATTTCCAGAAATAACATTTCCATCTGAAGACCCATTTCACCAAACACTTCAAGCACTTCTCGCTGCTCCTCTAGACACAACCATTGAACGTTTACAGAGAGTTCATGACTCTCAATCAGCGTTGAATGCACAACTAGATCAGTTGCAAACTTCATTAGAAAAATATCATTTTGAAACACGACCTGTCAAACTCGATAAAACTATTGCGAAAATTAAAGAAGGTCGAGCACGACTGCGCGCTATAAATGATGCTCTGAGAATCATAACTAACCGAGTGGAGCGAGTTAAAACGAGAATGGAAAACGAAATGAGTTCTGAAGTTGGCCCACCTCGAAGGGTTTTGGGCTAAAAAAACGTTGAGGCCCTTGAGAGCGTCTGGAGTAGATCCAGATGTTCAGGCACGCAGAACTAATCCGTCCAAAAACAATCTACTAAAAACAACAATAGACGTCAAGAAATAATTTATTGAAATCTACGACCAATGACTAGAATCAAAATGATTAAATTATTAGAGGAAACGCAACTTCTCATACGAACTCAAATACATATGCTCGCAGCGATTAATTTTCATGCAATTCACTCTCGTCCTTATTCTCCAAGTTTTCAAGATGATTAATTCTAAAAATTGCTCCTACCATAATGATTGCACCGACATAGTAGCCGAGACTGTCATAATGAGATTTTAAAATCATATCACCAGCAATAGCGAGTGGGATAGTAGCCGACAATCCAACAGTAACAAGTAATGGAGATGTCATGAGCATTGCTAAAGCCCAGCAGAAATCTGAAATAATAGTTGTTCCAGCGTTGACCAGCACAATTACCCAAACATGAAATGTTGAAGGGAGTTCAAAAGTTTCAACTCCCAGATAGTTGAATAATGCAATAGCAGGCCACAAAAGAATAATATTGAATAGTCCGACAAAGCCGAAGAAGAGATACATATTGATCCGAGATTCATTTTCACCAATAGATACCTTTAAAAGTGTTGTGTAGAGGCCATATACTACAGCACTTGTAAGGGCCATGGCATTTCCAAGCCATGAGTTTGAATTTTGAATGCTTTGTTCGGTTTCTGAGTTGGTAGTGCAGACAATAAGGTAGAGACCTATAATAGAAATGAGTAGAGCGATAATTTTTTGAGAAGTAATCTTTTCCACTTTGAATATGGCTCCAATGACCAGAGTAAAAAAAGATGATGTTGATAGTAAAATGGTTGAGTTAGAGACTGAAGTGTACGATAAGCAAGCGTTAGAAAGCAGGTTCGCAATGAACCAGAGAATGCAGAACTGTGAAGAAAAAATGGCAGTTTCTTTCATAGTATATGGCGCCAGTTTCTGAACTACGCCAGCAATATCTGTTTCTGAGCTATTTGGAGTCAATAGTCCTTGAGTCTCTCCACTCTCAGCATCGTTTTTGATGCTGCGAGATAACTTTATGGGGCTTGCATTTGGGGAAGCATCTTGAGTTTTAGTAGAGGGTTTGGTGATTAGACGAAACAGACTAGGCAGTAAATATATTGTGAATGTACCAGTATTAAGATAAGTCACAAAGTAAGGTTTTCTGTATTCTCCAGACTCAAAGATGTTATTGATCAGAAACCCAGAAGCTACCCATAGAACCACCACCACTGAGAGTAAAATAAGTCCCAGAGTCCATCTGGAGCGTTGTGTGTTATGCATACTGGGTTCAGTCATTATGTTTATTGTGTCTTTCTCATGTGTGATTAGCAGAGCCAATATGATTTTTAGTTAGAATTGAAGCACAAATCGTGGACAAGCAGTATATATTAAGAAATGCAAGATTTATGGGAAAGAATGGGATCCTTCCGTCTAGAAAATGAATCAGAAAAAAATATAAAAAAGTTTGAGGTCTTCTAGAGATAAGATATGCAATGTCACGTGAAATAAACTAATTGGGAACCTAGTGAGCAAGTCATTTTATATAACGCCGTTTTAGTAGACATTCCTATATAGAAAATACAAATAACTGAGAAATTAGAGTGATCTTTGAGTATGTTTACCAAGATTTGTCTCCAGTTTTCAATTGTTTATGATGATTTTATTGTATATTAGTCAGTTTTAAGTAGGCTTAATATGTCATATGGAACAGTGCGTAGATTGGACAGTAATTTATTATTGTAGTGCACTGATTTTATCATCGGGTGAGCTATTTTTGTTGTTAAAAAAGGTTGAAATTAAACTCTGATCAAAGTTATTTTGCAGTTCTCATAATGACTGAGATCTCAGATGAAACTTGAAAGTATATCATGATTTTTTTTAAATGAAGGCATGAACTTGAATATATATATTGGTTTATAATTGTATCCACGTCAAATTTTTAAATTATTTTCTTAGTAAATCAACATTTTCTAAATGACTTGAATATGCATCTTGATTTTCATATCTAACTTGTTGTTAAAACAATTTTTTATAGAAAAATATTCATGAATATGCAGTTTTTTGACAAAATTTCATCTAAAACTTGTAAAAATGTTTTAAATTATAAAAAACATCTAAAAGATTTTTATTTAATACTTGCATCTATTAATTGAATCTAATTATTTGTGTTGAATTTTAGAGAGAATATCTAAAATAAGGATTTTTATCACCAAGCTCTGAAAGCTCTTCAATGGTCAAATGCTCATATTTTCCTGCTCTCAGGTCTTTTTCTCTCTTGTTGTTGATGAACTTATAGGTGATGGCCAATATTATTGTTGCAATCAAGCCTATTGAAATAAACATGATTTCTATAGCATGACCAAGAATGAATCTGGGTTTATCCTGAACTCGATAGATATTCGAGGCAAAAGTTCCTCCAAAGTTACCAATACCAATATGTATGGCCATACCAACCGCTCTCTTGTATGAGCCTGACATGTTGATTGAAAGCCATGAAATGACTCCTGGAAATGCTGGATATAATCCCAGAGCAGCAAGAAAGATTCCTCCATACACAACTCTCGGGTTCTGCAATGGATCCGTACCAAGAGCCATTCCAAATCCGACAATCATTAGAGCAAAATTTCCTACTATGAACGGCGACTTGATTCCAACTCTATCAGCTATATATGCTTGAATCACTGATACAATACTAGCAGTCACATAAATAGGTACAGTCATCAACTGTGCTTTTGAACTCACGTATCCAAGATTCGTCAAGATTGTTGGCATGAAAAGAGAAATACCATAAAGAGGAACAGTAACTGCAAAGTAGAGAAGAATATGAAGATAAATTTGCCAATCTTTGAGTGCGTCCCATAGATATTTGATATTCTCCTTGGTATTTTCAGGAACAAAAATGTGCACAAAATCAGTGGAATCAATATTAGAATCAGAATTATTCTTATAGCCTTTAGGAATGTTGTGATCGTATTTGAGACGATGAATCACAAATGCTCTCTCTTCTTCAGTAAGAAATTTAGCTGTGTCTGGAAAATCATACAGCAGGAAAAAAGCAATCACAGCTATAATCACAGTCACAATGCCTTCTAAAATAAAAATCCATCTCCATCCTTCTAACCCTCCAATGCCATGCATTTTAGCAATACCATAAGCTAGCAATCCTGAGAAACAACCAGCAATCGAAGAAGCTGAAAAAAACAATGCTTGTCTGAATTGAAGCTCGTCTCTTCTGTACCATTGTGTTAGATAATAAGCTACACCGGGAAATAAACCTGCTTCTGTAAGTCCTAAGAAAAGTCTTGCAATGAACAAACCTTTGAAACCTTGAACTATACCCATCAATGTCATAACAATACCCCAAGCCACCATAATAGATGGAATCCAAATTGAAGGACTCAACATTTTAAGAAATACATTTGCTGGTACTTCCATAAGTGAGTATGTAATGAAAAATATTGTCAAACACAGACTATACTGCTTTCCTGTCAAATTCAAACTTTCTGAAAGTCCTTCAATATTAGCATTTCCAATATTTCCTCGATCTAAAAATGAAAGAAGATATAAAACAGCCAACATAGGGACGATGTGAAGGTCCATTTTTAACAAAAGCTTTTTTTCATCAATATTTGGATATAATTCTGAAGCAGTTAAAAGAGAAACATCTCTGACTTCTTGAGTGCATTCAATGATGACATTTTCGTCTTTATTTTCAGTCATTTTTAGAATCCTGTAAATTATTCATGAATCAAAAATCCACAAGGAAGAAAAAAAACCAGTAAATCCAAAGACTAGCAAACAGTTTATAAACCAAAAATATACACACAATGAGTGGTTTTTTTTAGTATGAATCGTGGTTTCATTCATGCGTAGCCAATTTTATATTAGCACGCTGGAATTATATGAAATTTGGTCAGATATAAGTTGTTTTATTAAGTGTCTTGAGAGGTGTTGAAAATTGCGCACATTGGAACAACTATTTATTTATACGGATTCAAATTTCAAATTAATAGCTGCCAAATTGTAGTCTCTACAAACACTGGAAAATTCATTACAGTTCTTCTAGAGAGAAAAAGAAGTCAAAAACATTAATGCAAAAATTTGAAATATAATTATTTATTGGAGCTTATTAGATCCGTAATTACACAAACATTTTTATCCGTAATTGTTAAATGTACACTTGATTCAATGAAATTTTATATTTGAAAAGTAATCATATTTTTTACGAGATGATGTTTTTCTAGACTAGGAGTTTGATAGATCTATAAACTTAGCAATGATCTGAATATACGCTTTTAATGACTATTTCATTATGGATAAATATATTATTGACTTTACTCAATTTATAATGGTGTCAATTTGTAAGTCATGTTGTGGACATGATTTTTTTTTGTAATTGCCCAAACTGGCTCATGTGTACAAAAAGAGTTTTTATTTTTGCAGGTTGAACCAAAGGTAGTGAATGACTTACGTTACAATATAAGATAATATTTTTTTTAAATGATAGTATATTTGATTTATACATTAAAAAATATTATTCTCTACTCGATTAAATATTGAACCATCACTCAGTGGTATCCATAGTATCATGGCTGGCTGAAGCAGGAGCATCAGTTGAATCAGTAGATGCTTCAAGTGCAGAATCGGCAGCAGCAACTTCAGTGGTAGATTCAGGCTCAGTAGTAACATTAGCTCCACTAGATCTAGAAACTGAATCTAAACGCTGCAACCACTCGGTAACATTTTCACCATTCAAAAGTGTAAAGTTTCCTCCTTCAGAAACATAGGCAATACTAGTATTTTTCTCAGTTAATTCTTTATCCTGAGCTAAAGTATCCCTGAGAGAGTTTAAACCGTGTACAATCAATTCTTCTAAACTGGAATCTTTGAATTCATCGAAATTTCTCTCCAAATAAGTTCTGGCAGCTTGTGATCTAGCACCAATAGCAGTACCAACATATTCCAACACACTTCCACTCGGAAGGAATTCGTATAAATGAGGACCAGATTGGTCGTAACCAATAATGATAAGGCCAACACCGTAAGGTCTTCTGCCGTATGATTGAGTGTTAGTTTGAGCTTTATCGGCAATTGAATAAACAGCTTTTGACACAGCCAAAGGTCTATTGTAAACAATTTTTGAGGTCATGCATTGATTTCGTAGAAAGTTGGATAAAATACGTGCATCTGGAGCAAGACCAGCCAAAGCAAAACCTAAATGACTGTCAATTTTGTGGATCTTTTCTTGATATGAGCCCAATTCTTCTGTGTTTCTCTAAAAAACGTTAATATAGATCAATGAAATGCTTACAAAATTCCTACCTTCAACGCCACAAGAACAGCATGAGTTTTGGAGACTAAACCAACAGCGGCGGATCCCTGTTTGACTGCTTCTAGCGCATACTCAACTTGGTACAAACGGCCAGTTGGTGAGTAAGTGACGGCGTCATTATCATAAGAGTTTCTAAACTAGAGAGTCATGTCAGATATGTGTAAGAGGAATTGAAAAGTTCATGCGTACCATATTGAATTACTGAGAGGTGCAGCAGAGTGGTTAGTTATCGTCGTCTTAAAGACAAGTACCAGACAGTTGTTGAAATTTTTGGTGGTGATGCGTGGTGGGAACAGCTTGGAGCTTTGTGCTGGAGCTTGAGAAACTAAAAAAACCCAAGTTTGGGGTAAGATGGGTAAGGGTAATTTAAAAGTAGTAATTCACTAAATGGTGGCCACCTTTGTCTACGTGAAAGTTAACGACACTTCCACTTTCCACAACAATTGGTACATATTGATATCATGGCATTTACAATCAGTCCATTAGCTAAGATCATTGCACTGGCGAGTGTATTGGCATTAGGATTTATTCTTATTATTTTATCTTGTGCTCTTTTCAACAACTGGGTTCCACTTACTGTTGGTATGTTTAATCTTAAGGAAAATGTATGAAGAGAGCTAACTTTTCAATTTAGTTGGAATCTTTTTAATAGCGCCTGTTCCTAATGCGATTTGTGGTAGATGGGATACTTCAGACGACTTCATGAGCGAATCTAGCACGTAAGTTAAATGTGAGTTTTTCACTAGAGAAAGCTAACTGTAATTTTTCAGAACTATTCTTGACTTTGGCAAGTTTGCAACCGGTTTCTTAGTTTTTAGTGGTGTAGCTTTGCCTGTTGTTCTTGCTCACAATACTATCATTGGTATTCCTGCCATGGTCATGTCATTAAGTGGTGGTTTCATTATATACGCTACCATGATTACTTTCAGTGCATTCTTTTACCAATCCGAAGACTTTTAATGATTTTTCAGATACACTTTTGTCATTTTAAGCATTCAAGAAATTAATATACAAAGGTTTTTCTGTTTTTTGTGTTTACAGAAAAAGTTTGGAGCTTTTCGAGGATTGTACTTTTTGATCAACTATGGCAATCTAGTTTATATTTCGCGTTATGATAATATACTGTATTCCGCGTCATGATTTCATCACTTAATACATTAGACTGTAAACCTGTCAAAATCTTCATTTGACATACCGATAATAGCCGAAATATAGTAAATATTTCTTGTAGATTATTGGAGTAGGGTGGGCTTCAATGGGAAGATAAATCTAGAATTATATTTAAAGAGAATATATTAAATCATTTTAAATTGTTAATTTTTTTGCACATAAGAAACGCTAATAATGGATAAAAATAATTCTCCTAGCTCAGATAAAGATTCGTCTGAAGCTCCTAGCTTTAACGAGTTTGCAGATTTATTAAATCGAACTGTTAGATTCACTGCACAAGGAATAAACTCGATTATCAACAACTCCTCTGGGGAATGGTCAGATAGTGTTGGGGAAGCTATCAACTCTACGATTCCTTCAATGTTATTTGGTAAAGGCGAAAAAAACGCTGATTATCAAGATATTTGGGCTGGAGATAGTGTTGCCACCTCTGATTATTCAGTGCCTTTAGATACATTGAAACCAAGAAATCTCTGGGCTTATCCAGTTCCTTCTACAAATCAGTATGCAAAGTGTAAGGAACTCTCAGGTACCAGTGTTTGGACTAAGGAGGGTGTTTGGCGTTGTTTATTTCCCCAGAGTGAAAACTTGCTAAATGTAGAGCTCGCAAAAAGCTCAGAATCCCCTGACAGACAGCTCTTTGGCTCATATAATGCCTATCTTGACTGGAAAGTCTACATGAGAAAAATTGAGCGTGAAAGAATGGATAGAAACAAAGAAGAGTTGAAAAAAAAGTGGCAAGATAATCAACTTGCAGTCGCCACCAACGATTCTGATAACGGTAAAACAGTAGTCTCTTCTTCCATCTCCAGTTCAACTTACTCAAAGGAAGATGGTACCACAGAAACCAAGAAAATAGTACAAAAATGGTATTCTGATGGAACCACAAGCTCTACAGAAACTGTAACGAGTGGTAAAGATAATACAGGTTCAGGCTGGTTTTGGAAATGATACCTTAGTACTGGACGTTTTTTAGTATATATATAAAATTGATATCGAAACCATAATATAGCAACTCTACTCATCATCTTCGTCTAAATCCAATGGCTTGTGTAGAACAGCACCCTTCATGAAATAATGGCTTTTCCTCAATTGCTCAAATCGCTTATGTCTTTCCTCTGATGTTTCATCAGTCTCATCTTCTTCGCCCTCGCTACTACTGTCCTTTTGATTTGCTACTTTATCAATAATGATTCTGTCAGCTTGAATAGTAGGATCAGGGCCAGATTCAGATTCTGCTTCACCCAACAATAACCCTTCACCTTCAAGATCGTTAATCTCTTCATCTTCTTCATCAGGTTTGTAGTATTCTGAATCTCCAACAGCACCTTGAAATGGAGTTTTTGGTTCCGTAATTTTCATTGTGGAAGATTTCTCTTGTTCGTTTAGATATAAATTGGCTTCATTCCATTTCAAGTGAGAAGAACCAGAGTTAGAAGCATTGGGCAAATCTCCAGAAGATTCTTCCTGAGTTTCCGATTTATGTTTTTGAATAATAGCATTGCCGACTGTGTGAATTTGAGCATTAGCTCGGGTGTTTTCAAGAACAGCATTGCGATCAAAAGCTGGTGATGATGGACTACCATTGACAGCAGGGACTTCTGGGCTCAAAGCTTCAGCAGCTGGTTTATTTCTAAGAATTCCTTTTTGCTTGGTTTGATCTGGCATTTTCTCTGAACTTTCGTTGTTGATTTCTGCGTAAAATGGTTTGAGTTTGTTAGAGTTATTGTGTTGGAATTGATGGAATGTGTACTCTAGAACTAAATGAGAAGAAGAGCGATTTGTGTATGTTCCGTTAGGTGCGAGGGAGACATGAAAAAAACTTTACACGTGACTAAATTCTAGTTGAACTGCTCATTCATTGACTAGTTTGGTATTTTTGTGAGTTTGTAATTATCAAAAAAAGTGAAGCGATGTGAAATTTGATGAATAAAAAATTGGTTGTTTAAATATTTTTCATTATTGCTTGACTCAATATTAGCTAGAGGTAAAAGAATTTAGATGGATTTATACACAGCTAGTAATCAAAGAAGAAAATTCAAGCTCAATTTTTGGTAGTCCTTGTTTTTAAAACTAAAGCAAAGCCTTTTCGTATTAAATAAGAAACTTTTAATGTATATTTTATGACACATAAATAGACAGTGATATAACTTGAAGATAATTGAGGAAATCATGTACTCGGGAGAAAGAGAGGTAACATGACATTTTTTTTTGAAAAAAAATTGCAATTTACAAAAACCTTTCAGCATGAATGAGAGTAAATGAAATAAAAATTGATTAATGTAAGTATATTAATGAATGTAAAATAATATTGGAGTTTATTAATGCATAAAGTCTTCATTTTGGCTTTTATCAAAACTCGTTCCACGTAATATTCTTTCAATTCTACAAATTCTAGATTACTACAATTTTGTATTCGATATACAATTCAATTATGATAATTCGCAGTTCAAGCCCAGAAAACTGTCAATTCAGTAGAGAAAGTGGTAGTTGGAGAGGTAGCAGTAGTAGTGGAGATAGTAAGAGTAGCCGATTAAGTAAAGGGAAAGGTGATAATGTCGTGATTCATTGTATGGAAATAGAAGAAGAAGATGCTGGGTCACGGTCCTCTACAGTACATTGTGCTTCATCTTTTGTTGAGCCAGTTAATACTCATAAAGTCGATCCGCAAGAAGAAGCAGTCTTGAACGAACAAACCGCATCAGTAAAGTCCAATGTGAAATTTTTTACGCTTTTTAGATACGCTACTCCGTCAGATATCGCAATTTTAGGAATAGCATATTGCTGTGCTATTGTTTCTGGAGCAGCTCTACCTTTATCAAATTTCTTACTAGGTCAAATAACACAAGACTTTTCAGATTTGATAACTAAGGATATAGCACCTCAAGAATTTCAACCCTCAGTCATTAAATACACGCTAGATTTCGTTTATCTAGGAGCTGGAGTAGGACTAACTTCTAGTATTTTTACTTATCTATTAGCAGATCGAGGAGAGATATTAGCTGGCAGAATTCGAAAACATTACTTTGCAGCGATTATCAAACAGAATGCCGCATATTTTGAGCATGTCGGGTATAGCGAGGTTACTAAACGGATAATTGATGATACGCATTTGATCCAAGAAGCAATTTCAGAAAACTCAGGTATTGCTTCAGCCAGTTTTGCATTTCTGATTTCTGCACTGGTTGTGGGATTTATAAGCTCATGGAAAATCACTTGTTTAATGATTTGTGCTATTGCAAGTGCCATTATTTGTGCTGTTCTCGGTATATCTAGTATAAAAAAATGGGAAGCTACATCTGAGCCATACAAAGAGAACACAAACAATTTGGTTTCACAAATAATAAAGTCAATTCATACTTCTGCAGCATTTGGGGCCTCCCAAAAGCATTCAAAGAGACTGGACGAGAATTGGAAATCCATTATGGAGCTATCATTTAGAAGAACTTACGTTGTGGCACTTACAATGTCATGCTGTTGGACCATAGTCTATGCTGCTTATGCACTGAGTTTCTGGCAGGGTTCAATTGAGGTAGAAAACGATACTGTTGATCCAGGAAGTTTAATCACTGCAATCACAGCAATGGTTATGGGAGGTTTCAGTATTACTACTGCATGGCCTACTATAAAATCAATTTTGAAGGGAGTAGAATCAGGAAAGAGAATATTTGAAACTATCGATCGTATATCGACTGTAGATCCCACCTCTGATGATGGCATTGTACTGAACGAATTGTCTGGTAAAATAGAATTTGAGGATATACGACTCAGGTTTCCATCAAATCCCAACAATGTGGTTTTGGAAAACCTAAATCTTTGTGTCAATCCCGGCGAAACCGTTGCAATTGTGGGGCCATCAGGGTCCGGTAAATCAGCATTGCTAGGATTGTTGGAACAGTATTACTCACCGGTTAAAGGAAGTATACTGATTGATGGGCATGACATTACTAAATTGAATACTCAATCATTACGACAGAAAATTGCATACGTTTCTCAGGAAGCATTCTTATTTTCGGGCACGATTTACGAAAATGTTGCTCAAGGTTTAGAGCGTACGCGGTTTGCAAATGAGAGTGACTCTATTAAACTTCATATGGTGACCAAAGCATGTCGAGACGCAAATGCATGGGGATTTATTTTATCTCTGAGGGATGGGCTGAAAACTCACGTTGGTGAACGAGGCGGTATGTTATCGATAAGTCAGCGGCAGAGAATTGCACTTGCTAGAGCAATTGTTTCGCAGCCTAAGATTTATCTTTTAGATGAAGCTACTTCAGCTTTAAGTTCCAAGGCGGAAGGAGTTGTCTTGGAAGCATTAAAACGAATAGCTCAAACATGTACTACTTTATTCGTGACTCAACGACTTCCAGTGCTTGCAAGTGCAGATCGAGTAGTAGTTTTAAAAGACGGAATGATTCTGGAACAAGGTCGGCATTCGGACTTAATTCGCGAATCCATTTGGTACGGAAAATTTGTGGAACAACAACAAGAACAGAAACTTTTAAAAAACAAGGCTCCTTTGTTGATGTATAATAAGGGCAGACAGATAACCGAGATCTCAGTTAGATCTCCAAGACAACCAGGTTCCAATACAGCTAACGACATATTTGACTGGAATTCTTCAATGTTTCAACTGAGTAATTCAAACATGGAGGTTTCACTGCTAAATAAGCCAGAGGATACGGAATTTTATCTATCAACATCTTCATTAATAGGAATGGTGAGTTTTAGAGTAATTATACTCAAAATTTTAAACTTTTTTCATTTTTTTCAATCATTAACTTTCTGAATAATTGATAGCTTTTGAGAGTGAATCATGAAGGGTATAGTGATTTAGCAATTGGTGGATTCGCAGCAGTTCTTTGTGGTATAGGCTTTCCCATTCTTTCAGTATGTTTTTCTCGATGTATGGAAGCACTGATGGTTTCAGATGAAAGATTTGACGCTATGCGGTCTCAAGTTAATAGGTATTCACTGTATATTCTTCTTCTTGGATTTGGAGAGTTTTTTGCTTATCTAGCCATGTATACATTTATGGGACGAGCAGGTGAACGGCTGGAGCGGAAAATTAAATATACCATTATGCGACATATGCTACGGCTTGAAATGGAATTCTATGACGGAAGCGGTGAAGAACGAAGCAAAAATATTGCTTTAATGTTATTAAGAGACGCAGCTTCATTGAGGGCATTTGGAGGTAATGCGGTTGGTCAGATATTTACTGCGACTATAACGATTCTTGTTGGAGTGTTTGTAGCAGTTTCAGCAGATTGGAGATTGGGATTGGTGTGTGCGGCATGTATGCCTATATTAATTATCAGTGGGTTTCTGCTATTCAAAGTTCAATCGCGATTCCAACTAAGAACCAAGAAAGCTTATGAGTCTTCTGGTGTGTATGCAGGAGAGGTTATTGCATGTATTAAAGCTGTGAACTCACTTAATCGAGAGAAAGATATTACCGATAAATATTTTTGTGAAGTTGAGCGACAGATTAAGAGATCCAAGAAGGACACAGTTCGGACAGCTGCATTTTACGCAGTTGCACAAATGATATCACCTCTGTGTATCAGTCTAGGATTTTGGTATGGAAGTGTGCTATTGCTAAAGCAGGAGGTAAACATGTATCAATTTTATGTGTCGTTTATGGCTTTGGTGACTGGAACACTAGCGGTTCAGTCAATTTATTCGTATGCGCCAGGAATCAATGAAGCAAAAGATTGTATCTCGAATTTGGTAAGGCTGTTGGATAGAATTCCTGAAAAAAACGACGAATGCTCATTAGAAGGCGTGCAAATCAAGAGAGATGAAGAAGGTTTTCCATGCTATGGAGTAACAATGGCACCAGTGTTAGGCGCCATAGAGCTGAGAGACGTATACTTTCGGTATTTATTTGAGCCGGAATTGACAGTTTTGCAAGGAGTAAACATGAGGATTCCAGCTGGCCAGTTTGCAGTGATTGTAGCACCAGATAGTAATAGTGAAGGCAGCAGTATTTTAGAGCTCTTGGAGAGGTTTTACAGTCCTTTGGGTGGTCATATATTGATTGATGGATGGAAGATAAATGAGTTAAATCTGGAGAATTACCGTCGCCAGATTGGGTATGTTAATTTGAAGACAGTGTTTTTGGAAGGCATTAGCATTATGGATAATTTGATGATTGGGTTAGCCGATGAGCATGAGAAGGGTTATGAAGATTTGGAACTGAAGCAAGATCTAGTTTTCGAGGCATGCCAGAAAGCACAAGTTCACGAATTTATCCAAGGTCTTCCAGATGGATATGATACGATTAGCGGGGTTTTGTTTTCCGAGAGCCAGAGGATTCGACTTGCACTTGCACGAGCAATTGTGCGGAATCCACGCGTTTTATTGATTGACATGATAAGTAATGACGATCAGACGATAGCGAGTAATAAAGAAGTGATAATGGCAGCGATAAGTAGTGCGGCGAAGGGACGAACAACTGTGATGGTTACTAGTGATGTCGGGCTGACGGAAAGTGCCGATGAGATATATGTTATGGATAGCGGTAAGATAGTTGAGCGGGGAGTGCGGCATGTGTTACTAAGTAAGAAAGGCAAATATTCATTGATGATGCAGCAACGTCAAGAGCAGGAAAGGGAGAATTAGTGGTGTTTAATAAATTATATGGTATTACGAGAATAAGTAGTATTACAGAATTATTTGGTATTACGAGAATAAGTAGTATTAAAGAATTATTTGGTATTGAGTATGAGTAGTATTACAGAATTACATGTAGTTTAATGAGAAAATTGAAAAAAATGAGTATAGTTTTGATAAGATTATGATAAGAATTTAGTGTTGAAGTTTTAAGATTGAGAATATAGTTTTGACAGATGTTTTGACAGTCCTTTTTCCTACGCTAAAACGGCGTAATAGGAGGAAGATTTGTGATTTCCTCATTCTAACAAGAGTACAGATTGTTTAAGCGAAAGTGAAGATCATAGTTAGCTGAGTATTATTATGCACGTGGGAGTTGAAGATGATACGCATAGCAGAGAGTTTTAGTGCTGCGTTCAGAAACAAGATGCAGAAGAGGTTGATCAAGTTGAAATGATGGTAAAATGGATAAACAAACCTTATCAATCATAGGGAATGCAGAGGAGCGCACACGGATGCACTGAACAATAAGTTCAATCAAATTGACTTTGGTGATAAGAAAAATTGTGGGTCTTATAAATGTGCAGCACCAGGGACGGTTAGGAGGCGAGGCGATAGATGGTTATCGTTGGTATCTATCGCAGTGTGAGATAGTAGAGCCAATAGAATTAGATAGCAGTGACAGTATGAGAAGGAGGTGGGCATTTGCAGACAAGTATTTGTGGGATTAATGATTATAGAACTGCAAGAAAAAGATTGTAGATCGTAAAATCTGATCTCGCCATAAAAAAAAAGAGGTCTCTGCAGTTGCCATTCAGTAAATGGCATCGATTGGTTCTGTGCTGCATGAACAAAAAATAGGCAAGAAGTTGAAAACCTGCTATTTTATTAGATGAGAAACTAAATATAAGTCATTAAGAACATTTAGTGTCCAAATAATTTTTACATGATTTCAAGATTCCAATAAGAGCTTGTAGTTTTTTTTCAGATTCTGAGGTTCTCAAATATCCAGATTCTCAAATTTCTCTAGACTCACATTTCTAGACTCAAATTTCAAATGCTCCAGTATTTAATCCCCCAGGTTTCAATGTTTCCAAGTTTACTATTCTCTAATTAAGCTCTAATTATCAGGATCTTTAAAATTTTTAGTACCTTTTTAGCATCTTTACAATTTTCAGTATCTTTTCAATTTTCAGCAATTTTTTAATATTCAAGTTTCAATATTGATTTAGGTTCTTTCGCAGGTTCATCAATCGTTCAAATCATCAGGTTCATTTCATCAGGTTCAAACCCTGAAACCATTTAGCTTATAGTCGCATGAACAAACTTTCTTTTTATTTTTTTTTACTGTTCCCTGAAAAAAATAAATGTTTATTTGAATAGCTCGAGTAGACTTTTTTTTTTATTTTTTTATAATATTTCTGTAATATTTTAATATTTCCATTTACTCTTATATTCCACTTTTTATTAACTTGTCTAAACCTCCTAATATCTCAAGTCTTCTCCTGTTCATCTCTCCTCCCCCATCTTTCATCATTAGTGGAAAACCATTCAGTAGCGCATCAGGCATCTAATACCATTAAAATCAAATAACTGCTAAATCATCTCTTATTCTCCAAGAATTCCTACAAACCATCACAATGCTCATCGCTTTGGGCTCCGGTGCCCCTACTGATTCGTACAAAAGAACGGTCTCTAAAAAAGCCCTACTATCAACAGTCCAAAATAGAATCTTAATACTCAAATATTTGAGAAACGTGTATGTCCTTCTTCCATCACCAGGGTTCAATAACTAACCCCACTGATAATCACAGATATTTAGGTGATGAACCATGGCTGAAAAAACAGATCATCTCAAAAGATAATCTCAAATCACTACATCTCTCCCAATTGTATGTCTTTGCCTTCTCGCTTCTTCTTCTTCTCGCTAACTTTGTAGATCCGGCTCCTACTTTGCTCTAGGAGTCAACCTGGCCCAGCTCTCACATGATAGATACGACAACTTGAAACACTTCCTCAACAACATTCAAGCCATCCTACACTACTTTGACTTTCAAGATCAACGTAGATATCATTCAACAAAAGCTTCAACCAAATATTCAAGCTCTGTGAAATCTTCAACCGACTCGGATTCTGCTCTCAGCGACTCTGTATTCAACTCCCGCCCTCTCCAGCATACTTCAAGCAATTCAAAATCAAACCATCAATCAAGAAGCATATTCTCCAGAAGCAAACGACTTTTTAGCAAAAAATCTAATGAAGTTCCAAAAAAAACCTTTGCAGGCCTATTCGGTGGTAAACATCAGCAACATGATTCCGTTCAACCTTCAAACAACAGCGTAAACAGCGCAAACACTTCAGAAGCTACTGACGACACATATGATTTAAACTCAATCATCACCCGCTCTGACTTTGAATCAAACTTTCAACCTCCTTCCTGTACAAAGCAAAGAAGTGGGTCTATCTTTTCTCCCTCTGTCCATTTAGCCAGTATTAAATCCTCCTCTACCTCAGAGTCCGCCACGTCTTCTCACGACTCTATAGTCGACCCTTCTATCAATTCGCACGGCACTGGAACTTATTCTCAAGGTGTCATTCAACGGCAATACTTTGCAAACATGAGAGCCGATAACCCTCTTATCAATGAAAACCCACTAACTAAGCCAACTCTTCCACCCTCCATGCCCAAGTCATCTTCAACTTCAACTGTAGTTGATCGTTTGATTATGGTAACTGATAAAGATTTACCTTTTTCGCCAGACATTATTGAAAGTTTTATCACTTTACTCGATTTATTCATTGATATTTTTGAAAGTATACGTGATAGAATTGATGCAATGTCACAGCCAAAGAGACAGGCTTTAGATGATATTGATCAAGCTTTGGCTCCTGTAGAAGTCATTTTACGAAGACTTACTGTTAGTGAAGGATTACTATCCTTCGATGCTGCATTATTTGAATTGAAGCGAGGTTGGAGAAGTAAGGATGTATTGGAGAGAGAGATTTTAAAACTAGCTCCAAGTCCAGATTTACTAAACCCTCGACAATTTAGAAATGGTTTGAATACTAAAATGTTTCAACAAACAACTTCTTTATCCTATCATGTCAGGTTGGACAATAAAATTGCATAGTACTTTTTTTTCTCATGTTTGTTTATTCTATATAATTTACACTTAATTTTTACTCAATTTTTTCTAGTTAATATATTTATTTAAATTTTTAAAAGAGTCAGATTTTTTCTTGAGAAATCAATAGATAATAATGCATAAATATATATGGATAAAAATAAATGATGAAAATAAAAAGCTAAAAAACTAAAAACTACAAATTTCCAGATCTATGGTACTATTGAATTGGTCTTGATAACCAACTATCATTTTTCAAGTGTACATGAAGACACTAAACTAGTAACTTTTTTCCTTTTTTCAATTCATTTTTTATTTTCTTTTCATACTACAAATAATTGGTAAAATTATCGTTATCCTTAAATTAATATCGGCTAACCTTTTTACTAAATAATTGTCAACAATAAGAGAATTGGAATCTCGCTCCACTATTCAACCTCTCTTCTTCACAATAATTAAAAATTGAGATAAAAATTTAAAAAATAATTAAACAATAAAAATGAGTTGAATTTTGCAAAAAAATTAAAAAAATGAATAAATATTAAATTCTTTAAAAAAAATTCCATGTACTTTACAAACCTTGCTTACATTTTCAACGACCCTTTCAAGTCGTCTATTTGTCGCTCCATCATCTTGACAACATCCTTCAATTCTTGCCAATTCCTTCCGTCATTCGCCAATTGAACACTTCTCGTTATCTCGCTTCGATCCCCAAACCACGACCACAATTCAATTTGGTCTTGTAACCTCAGCATTTCAAAATCACGGTCTGTCATTGCACTCCCAACTTGCTCTACAGCCTTTCCTCCGGTAAATAACGAAACTGTCCAAATCGTTAAAAAAACAAATAGTAATAAAAGCCAAACTGGAACTGGAATTGATCCAAATGGCCGTAGTACTAACATGTCTGAAACTCCATCAATCACCCCTTCTATCATGGTCTTATTCTCAATCCTACTAGTTGTCACTTTTTCTTCTTTCTTTTCTGACCGTTTACCCTTGCTCTTGTTCTTTTTACTACTCTTCTTACTTTTCCCAGCTTTTTCATCTCCTTGTTTTACTTCACCTACCCATTCGTTCAATACCTCAACCCAATTCTTGGACACGGAAGTTTGTCCATCCAATGTTCCCTTTTCAATAGGGCTCTTTAAAAATGATCTTCCTGTCCAGTCCATCCAGTACGATAGAATAAATCTCGTACTGTTATCTTCACCCCAATACATGGTATACCTAGTTTTTGTCGTAAACGAACCTCCACTCGGAACATCTGGAGTCTGTGTGCTCGTTAATACAACTACTTTATCACTGAGGTCCCAATGCTCTATGGTGTCTGTAGAAATGCATCGTGTCTGTTTAGGTCCAATTGGGCCACCAAGTAATTTGACGTACTCGTAGTCTCGCGTCTTCCCCGATTCATACGCTCCTTCGAAACTAGTCATTGGCTTTAAGTCAACGTTCTTTTCTCGTTCTGTGAGAAACTCTGACACCCATTTGGTATCTTTTCCAAATATCAAATTTGCTACTACTCCTAGTGGGGCTTTAATTATCTCGTTAACAAGCACTTTTTCGCCGCTAATTTCTCCGTTAAACTCATTATCAGTGCAGCTATGAAAATCAGGCCCCAAATTGGCCACCACAAATTTAGACTCGCCAGGCACTGAAGTTTCTAGCCTTGTTGAAGTAACTGCTGTTACTAAAGTCACTGCTCCTTTAGACCCTGCTGCTGCTGCACTCAGCTTTACTGAACTACTCGAAACTTTGGCTTTTAACTTTTTTTCTGTATCTTTAACACTTTCCCCAAATTCCTCATCACTAGATGCGTCAACTTCTGATTCATACTCATCCGACTCGTCAGTATCGTAGTCCAACATATCTAGCATTTCTGAATCATCTGATTCCTCATCATTCAAATCTTCGTCTCTCTCTAACGTGTCATCTATATCTGATGATCCAGCTCTTTCTCTACATTCTTGCTTTCTCCCATTTGCTTTCTTCCATAGCTCCATAATCAGCTCAAAAACTGAATCTCTTGAAATAAAACTAGCAAATGTATGCTTAGAATGTAAAGTTTGTATAACTATACCATTTGGAAATAGCCCAGCTGTACTCTTTCTTTCAAGTCCTACAATCTCATTATAAGAAATGATCAAATTGGTGACCCATCCCAAAATATTCGAGTTGAAGCATATGTTGTTTGTGGAAACGTACAAACGACCTTGGATCAAGATTTCTCTGCTCAATGCACAGCTGAAATCGTCGATAAGAATGTCGTTGTCAGGAAGCGATCTGAATAATTTGTGAAAATCTGTGTTTCGTTTGGCAACCGCAGGTGTAAATGATTTGTTCTCTTCACCAAGTTTTGAATCACTGCTAGATGCAAGGTTGGCTGAATCAGGGCTATCGCTTAAGTCATTTGTCGGACTGAAAGGTGACTCTGGTACTTTGTCAAATGTGTTTGTAGATGATTGACTTCCTACTCGCATTCTAGGTATAGTTGGATTTTTCATTCCAGTATTCAAAGGAGGTTCCTTAGTAATAACATAGTCTGGTCCAGAAGCATTTGGATTGGTGTTGATGACTGTTTGAGCAGAATTTGGTTCTCCAGACTCAGGTGTGAGTCCTAAACTTGCCAAAGATAGTTCACCTTGACCTAAAGTAGTCATTGTTGTTTCTATATATTCACCAAACGAATTTTGTTGTCTCTGGTGGCCAGTAGATTGTGTAATGTAGGAAGTGTCACTAACGGATCTTTTTGGTAGCTGTTCTTTATCTGTAACAGAACTGGATCTGCGCATAACGTTTTGAGCGACTGAAAGAACCGATGAAAAAAAGTAAGGACTTGTAGCGGTATTCGAAATACTCTCTATATTACTTCTGTAAATAATATCCAAAATAAGGGGAAGAAAGAAAAGTAAGGAGGAGTTTCAGTTAGTATTCGTTAAAACAGTATTAAAATAAACTCGCCGCTGGCTTCAGAATGGGGACCTGGAAGAGGGCAAGGGGGACATCAAGCTGCATAGTACAGCCCGTTTCCAAGCAGAGCGGTGATCTATCCAGTAGGTTGTGAGAGATACTTACTCTGCAAGATGGCTTGTGTCTGAAACAGACCGTGGTGACAATTTCAAGCCTTTAGGATTGGACTGCAAAGAAGGTTTTGGTTCTGCAATTGTAGACATAATTGAAACAATAGGAGTTTACTGATATCTGGTTGACGTTGTAGTTACAGAAATGCGTGAAGTGGAAGGACAAAAACATTTATAGGAAATGCTACAAAAGGAAAGAAAAGCGTCTATTTTGTCCACATTAAAAATCTACAAAGCTTTATTAAAGCTAAAGCACAGTTCAAAGTAATAGCAACAGAAAGACGAAGCAAGCAAGCGAAGGTTTGCAATAATAGCACTGAAACTCTATTAGCCCGACAATAAATAGCAAATGGGATTATATACCTATTTAGTGAAGCTTCTAGCAACAGGAACCATATCTTTGCATCGATCTTTAAGCTCAAATAAGTCTTGACAACCGTAAACTTTCTCAAATCTAGCTTTTTCCGTCTCAAAAGTCCCTTCCTGAATTGATTCACGTATACCTTTGAAAAACAATGTCAATACGTTCAAGTTATGTTTGTGTAGAAGTAGTGGAGCTGTCATTTCTCGGGCATCTAGTAAATGATGAATAAAGGCCTTGTTATGAGGTTTGCAGTAGTTTGGAGTGTTTTGGCCAAAAGGGCTCATGTCAACTTTGTATTTCTCTTCCCACAAATTGAAACCAAGAACTGGAGTCCCTTCAACAGGAGCAGGAAATGTGAAATCTAAGGCAACACCAGCATCTGCAAGCTCAGTAGCAGTATCACCGTTGAAAATGTCCATTCCTGCATTAGAAATTAAATAAAGAATATCAAATGGAGTCAAGATCTTCTCGCTCATGTTATATCTAGGAAGATATTCCAAGTTCATGGAAGTAACAGCATTGATTACGTTTTCCCATGATTCAGGCAGTGCAGGTTTAGTCCTTTCCAGAGGATTGCCGGTCTTATTCCAAAAAGTAAGACCTGAAATCTTTGAACCTTGTAATTTCAAAAAATCAAAGTATCCTGCTTGTGATCTGAGGTCAACTGGAAGAACTGGAGCAAAAATTTGTGATTTTAGTCCTTGGCTCTCTAATTCTTTGAATAGTAACTCCATCCATCTTTCAGTTCGGTAAGTCATCTTTCTTAGTCTATTACCACCGGGATTTCCTGAAGAATGAGGTAAATCAGGAATTGACAGGATGATCTCTGGTTTGAGTCTGAATGTGAATCCAAAGTACTTTTCAACAGGTACATCTTTACCACCCTCGGAGGTCGAAATTCCAACAGTCTTATCTGTGTTGGCTCTAGAAACAGCAATTGGCAAAGTTCTTCTTATAGTTGTCACAATAGGAATTTCTTCAGAGAGACAGAAAAACTCTTTCAAGCCGTCCTCCGGGTTTGAAGCTGGAAATTTATAAAATGGAGGATCAGCGGGTGATTTTTCAAAAAAGTCTTCAGCACTCAAGACAAACGCTGATTTGTGTTTAAGACCGTCAACGACGTTATCTGGAGTCAAGTGTTTGACGGCGCCTCGAACTGTAGGAATGAAGACATCTGGAGTAGCGATTGATGTTCTTAATGATGATTCAAAACTCAATAATCCTGTACGAGCTAAAGATGATGAAGAAGATTTTAGAATTTGAAAAGGAGACATATCTTCCGACATTATTGACTCGTTCTTTGTAGATGTTAGTTGATAGATGTTGATCTAGTGGGAGAAAAAGAATTGTGGTGATCTCAAAAAAATTTCACGTTGAAATACCCATCTACATTATTGACAATAAGTGTAGTACTGAATCTTGATCTTTTGAGTTGATTCAATTTAGCTTGTCTTTAGAAGTTTTTAAAGTACTAAAGCAGTAGTACTATTAATTTGCTTTCATTATTGCTAATCTGGATGAGTCTATATACGACTGTAAATGCGACAAGCAGCGCATGAAATTATGATTTACCACTCTAATCAATGTAAGAGTTATTTTTTTAACGTCTGATGCCGTTCAAGCTTTAAATAAAAGAAATAAAGATTATTTTACTTAATATCCTAACATCTACTTCAAACTATCGTAACAATGGCAACTTTTTCAGACCCTTCTTTCAATTCTAATGATTATAGTTCATTCAGACCCACGTACTCCTCTTCGTTCTATGATCTCATTTTTAATTACCATTTGAGCACTCCTTCAAATGAAACCAATTTGGCTCTGGATATTGCTTGTGGAACAGGTCAAGTCACCTTTCCAATTTCTCAAAAATTTAATTCAACTTTTGGATTAGATTTGTCCGAGACAATGTTGAATGCCGCTAGTAAATCATTTCCCAATCTTAAACTTATTCTATCACCCGCTGAATCGTTTCTTTCAACGCTTGAATCTCAGCCTGTTAAAGAAAACCAAGTCTTGGAACACTCTGTAGACTTGATAACTGTTGGACAAGCTATTCATTGGTTTAATGTGGCCAAGTTCTACAAAGAAGCACACCGTGCTTTAAAACTACAAGGAACTCTAGCTTTTTGGGGATATTGCGACTCGGAAGTCGTAGGTTATCCTGAGGCTTCCAAAAAAATATTGGATTGCTGTTACTCTGAAGATCACGGTCTAGGAAGCTACTGGGAACAACCTGGAAGATCTCTTTTGAGAGGATCTATGAGCGACGAAAAAGTAGCTGTACCATCAGACCTTTTCAGTAATGTCAAGAGATATGAGTATTGGAACGCTACGAGCACAAGAGAAGAATCTGACGACGATAGCAAATTTATCTTGAAAAAGAAGGTGAATGTCAATGCTTTGAAAATGTATATTAAAAGTTGGTCGGCTTATCACCAGTATGTAAAAGCTAAAAAGGATGATGAAGTTGATCTTGTCGACAGATGCATCGAAGAGCTAATCAAAGAGAACAATTGGAATGGAGACACTATTTTGGAATTGAAATGGGATACTTATTTGGTGCTTGCCAAAAGTAAGTGAGTTTGCGACACCCAAATATAAAACAGATATAAATCAATAATCGCGTATGAAAAATTGTCTACTTAGTCTTGGTTTTTTTGGTTGATCCAGTAGATTTTGTTGACTTCTTTCTTTTTGGTTTTTCCTGTGATTTGTTTGGCTTTTCAGGATCAGGTCCAGAACTAGAATCACTAATAACAATTACCGATTCATCTTCTGGTTGTTTTTTTGATTGTTGTTCAATTTTGTCTAGGAAATCTTTAGCATCTGGCTTTTCTTGACGACTTGATTTAGGACTTGAAGTGTTTGTAGGCCCAATAGCATTTTTGATGAATCTTGAAGCAGCTTCCTTGTCTATCCTGGCTGGTCTCACTTTTTCCTCGTCTTCACTAAATCCCTTTGATTCTTGGACCTTTTTAATCTTGCCCATAATTCCTTTTATCCTTTCCAGTTCAATTGAGATTTCGTGATTTTTTGTATCAATCCCTCGACTTTTGAGTTGAGAAAAAATTATTGAGTCAAGAGCGTACGCCAGTAGTGCATAGTGTTGAGCCTGATCTAATGGTGATAATGATTCTGGCACTACAGTGTTTAAAACTGGTTCCAATTGTGTTTTCACATTTGAAATTTGTGTTCTCAAAGCTTGAACCTGCTTGCTAATTTTTGGAATATTTTCCATAATGCTTTATTCCTAATGATGGAGTATTATATAAAGCAAAATCAAAGAGAAGTCTTATTGATAATTGATGAAGAACGGAAAAAAATTATATATATATTACAATTGGGACCAAAGAATCATCAAATCCGAATTGAATTTTCTCCTAACCCTACACAACCACTTTCTAATTAAGACTGGACTCTCTCCAGAGCCAAATATTCTCTTGAAGTAATAAAATTGTAGTCAATATAAACCTGTTTATATAAAAACTCTAGTAGAAAATAGTTTCCATGTTTTCATTATACATATTTCTTTAATTTTTAGTCAGCATTGAGTATTTCAAGATAAGATAAGAAAAAGGCGTAGATTTTGACAAGAATTGGTGATTCTAGTCCAAGCCAGCTAAAACGTTTAAATAAGCGGAAATGATCTTCAGTAAGAGGTTGTGCAGTTGTGGAAACTAATGTGACTACAGTAATTTGAGAGTATCAATGCAATTGTCTGCGTGCCTGGTTGGGTCTTAACAAGACACAATGTACACAAACCAAAACAGCATTATATCAAGTCTTGAGCTCTCACTTTATAGAGTGTTTAGGCTGAAAACTTTAATATGAATCAGTTCTGATTGAAATAGTTTTAATATACTATTTCTTACGCTTCTTCTTATTTGTAACAATCACAGCTTCTCGCCATTCCACCCGAAATTTCTTTGAACAGTCCTCTCGTGAATCTATTTAATATCATGTTTCGTGCAGAGCGTTCCGCAAGTACAGATACTCTTAGTAACTATGTCGCTGATGTCCCAATCTTAACTAGCAATAAAGACGATTCAAATTTAGCTGAATACGCTCTTCTTTCTTGCACTTTGAACGTTTTCAGTGACCCGATTAATTTTGTAGCAGAGCCAGTTCCTATTGAGACTCCTGATCATGTTTATGAAGTCAAAACTTGTTCTGAGAGTGATTTGTACTTTCTACGTTGGGTATTTGAGGGAGCTTTTGCGTTCTTGACCGACTACATTACAAAGTTGCATCCGGACTACAAAATTCTAAGAGCTGAAGCTGAACCGGGCATCAATTGGTCTGAATTTCGCGAGGGTCGTCGAGGATTTTTAGTCTGGCTCGTCCGAAGAAATGTTAAGGATTCACCACTCCTTGCGTTACAAACAATTTTTTCTAAAAGCCAGTTGAGTACGTCCAGTAAAATTCCTCAGAATTCTACTGATACATCTTTGTCTCTACAAAATGCTCAAAATGCGGTTTTGACTCAACTCATGGGAGCGCAATATGAATTGGTTAAAGCTCAGTGTCAGCAATTTCGCACTACCATGGAAAGCATGGACAGTTTTCAACAAGAAATGGGCCTCATTTTACAATCTATTAAAAGTCCTGAGTCTCTAATTGATGTTATTGATCGCATTGAGCCTCTTAGTATTGATGAACCACAAAAAAAAGGTTCTTCTCGCTCAAATAAGTCCCAATCATTGAACAAGTCCCAATCTCAAGGCAATCAATCTGGTGGAGAAGCTGCAAGTGAATGGAGTGTAGTTGATGAAGATGAAGGAAGAGATTTTACCAGTGTTAGTGAATATGAAACTAGTAGTGATATTGAATAGTTTTGGTGTTTTGCTTCATAGTGCCATATACTCCTCCGATATATTCACTTAGCTAACTATCTCCAAATTTCTTTTTAAACATTTAAATCTTTCTATACAATTGTCTAGGAAAGTTTTTATTTTATTTTATTTTATTTTATTTTATTTTATTTTATTTTATTTTATTTTATTTTATTTTATTTTATTTTATTTTATTTTATTTTATTTTATTTTATTTTATTTTATTTTATTTTATTTTATTTTATTTTATTTTATTTTATTTTATTTTATTTTATTTTATTTTATTTTATTTTATTTTATTTTATTTT
>PPJE01000002.1:166441-180129 GCA_003707475.1 Geotrichum albidum | reverse complement strand
GAAAATTTGTCTAACTGGTTGATAATATATAGACGAAATTTGAGTGTCATAAGTTATTGTGAATAAAGCATCATTCTCAAGAGAGATCAAATTTATTCATCTCTTTATTTTCCAGTCTGCTTTGCATGAAACTTGAGCTATGTCTTTTTTGTGAACAAAGGTATCGAGACCAGTCACCGTAGAGAATGTATAATTCTATTCAACAGCTATAATCATTTATTTTTTATATTCTAATTTTGCATTACTTGAGCAGGGATAGAGAAAATCACTTGTTCTCAGCGTTCATGATGAATCTTCACATTAATACGTTTGAATTTTATCTATGCAATATAAGGACAATGATTGCCAATTATTTAACGAAATTTTTGCAAAAGTAGATTTAATTATTAGAGAAAAAAGTCTATAAGGATTAATCAATGATTTCAATAGCAGAAGTGAAGTTTCCTTGGGCAGTTTCAACTGATCAAATAATTTCAAGCTATCAATCGAACATTCGGAGTGGATTGACTAATGAAGCATTCAATTCGTTGATTGACATTCACGGATTGAATATAATCACTTCTAGAGATGGTGTTTCAGTTTGGAAAGTTTTTACAACGCAATGCTGCAACCCACTTGTGTTGACATTTATTACATGTATTTCAGTCACATTTCGATGTTTGGACAGAGTAACTGGATCTGGATTGATAATTGTTACCGTGCTTCATGTATTAATGGGGTGTCATCAGGAATATAATTCCAAGAAGCATATGGAAAGCGTTAAATCTCTATCTTCTCGGTCAGCTAGAGTTGTTAGAAACCATGTTGACGGTACAATTCTTTCTAAACATGTAGTTCCGGGTGATATTATGATTGTTTGTGAAGGCGATATTGTTCCAGCAGATTTTCGAATCTTAGAGTCAAAAGATTTTCAAGTCAATTCTTCTTCATTAACTGGAGAATCTTCAACAGTTGATAAAACTCACAATGTTAAACTTCAGCAAAATACTCCGTTAATGTATCGCTCAAATATGGCATATGCTACTACTATTGTTACTAGAGGACGAGCTAAAGGAATCGTTATCAATACTGGAATGAAAACAGAGGCAGGGAAAATCGCCATGAGCCTTAATAATTTGTCACTCTGGTCAATATTCACAAACCCATCAAATTCGGGCGTGGTGAAAACCATTAACTCTCTTGTTCACACTATTTTGGCAACTAGTATCAGAACTCCATTACAAAAACAGATATCAATACTGTCGTTTTTCTTTTCATTTACTGCATTGATTTTTGCCATCATTATTATTGCTTCAAGAAAGGTTCCGCATGATAAAGAAACTGTTCTTTTTACAATAGCTCTAGTAGTCTCATTGATTCCAAACTCATTAATTTCAGTTCTTACTGCGATATTATTGTCCGGGAAAAAAAATATGAGTGCCAATAATATCACTGTTACAAATTTTAAAGCTTTACAGTCTTTAGGATCTATTAATAGTATTTGTTTTGACAAAACAGGAACTTTGACCCAGAATCAGCTTATTGTTAACAAACTCTGGGTTCCTTCTGTTGGAACATACACACTGAAAAAATGTAGTGAGCCAATGAAGCCCACATCTGGTTTTTTTGTAAGTCATGCAATTTCTCCAGCAGGATCACAATTAGATACTGAAAAAATAGTTGAGGGGGATAGGTCTTCCGAGGAACATTTTCCACAATTGTTTCGGGAGTGTCTCTTTGCTTCTTCTTTCACCAATACAGCTGAACTACTTCAAGTACCTTCTGAAGAAGGGAAAATAATTTGGACTGGAAACGGTGAAGCAACTGATATTGCACTTGAAGTTTTTGCACGTCGTTTTGATTGGCACAAAGATAATTGGACCGAAACTGAGAATCCAAGATTTACTCAAGCCATTAGATTTGGTGTCAACTCAACAGTAAAACGAAATTCAGTAGTATATCGTGATAATAGAACACATGCTATGAAGATCTATACCAAAGGTGAAGTCGACAATGTTTTAGAGTGTTGCACTCATTGGTATGGTTCAACTGGTCATGACACACTTATCACACCCATGGAAAAAGAAGAAATAATGAAAAATATTTCGTCATTGAAAAAGAAAGGTCACAAAGTTATGGCATTTGCTGGACGAAGTGAGTCAGATCCATACATAAATTTTTTCAAACTTTCAAGGGAAGACATTGAGTCCAGATTGGTTTTCCTTGGGATCATTTGCTTTAAAGATCCAGCAAGAATAGAAGCTCTCAAAACTGTCAAGCTTTGCCAGTTAGCAGGAATTCAAGTTCACATGTTGACTGGAGATCACACAGATACAGCTCGTGTTATTGCTCAAGAAACAGACATTCTTCCTCAAAATTTTTCTCAGTACACTTCCGAAATTGCAAAGAAAATGATTGTTACTGGTGCTGAATTTGATGCTTTGACTTCAGAACAAATTGACAACCTTTCATCTCTTCCACTAGTGATTTCAAAATGTTCATCGCAAACTAAAGTTAACATGATTGAAGCGATAAGAAGACGAGGGCAATTTTGCGCTATGGTTGGAGATGGAATCAACGATGCAGTTGCAGTGGAAAGAGCAGATGTGGGCATTGTATTAGGTAAAGGGAATATTTTAACTAAAGAACAAGGAGATATTGTTTTGTCTAACAATAATCTGTTACAAATTACGGCAGCTATTCAAGAAGGTCGCCGATCTACAAGCAATATTGAAAGAGCTTTAGTTCATAGCTTGACAGGTAATATTGCGTTGTTTAGTTTTCTGCTTATGGGACTGAAGTTCCGTGCCAGATCGGGTGGATTTATTTTTTCATTATCTCCAATGGAAATCATTTGGATCATCATGATTACTTCTTTACTGCCAGCCATAGGATTTCGTGCAATTGAAAGTAACAGTAAAACCCTTGATCGAAAACTCAAAAAAACAAGTCTTTTTACCTGGGAAATGATTTTCGACATGCTTGTTTATGGAATGGGTCTAAGTGGAGTTTGTATTACTCTATATGCTATTGTTCTCCTTCACGCTCGTTCAAATAGTCTTGGAGAAACTTGCAATTCATCTTATTTTACATCATGTTATTACGTTTTTCGTGCTCGTTCAACTTCTTTTGTCACCATGATTTGGGGTTTACTTGCACTTTCTTGGCAACTTATCAATTCACGCCGTTCATTATTTTCAATAAACATCGTTGATCGAAAACCCGTTTTCTACTTACTTTCCAGTTTAAAGAGATGTCATTTACTTTTCTGGTCTGTGATACTTGGGTGTTTGCTTTGCATCCCTCTAATCCACATACCAGTCGTTAACAAGACATGGTTTTTACATGGTCCAATAACTTGGGAATGGAGTGCTAGTTTTATTGGCACTATTCTCTATATTCTTCTCATTGAATTTTGGAAATTGATCAAGTATATTTACTTCAAAAACAAAATATGTGATATGGAAAACAGACCTGGAAATGAAATATCGCCATTTGCTGTCTTTGAAAGGATGAACTTTGCTAGTTTGACCGAGAAAGACCCAATAGCAGTTCAAAATCTTGACTGTTCTCCTATGCTCTGAGTGATAGCAACTAGATTTCAGCGTTTTTTCTTTTGATTTGTATTCTATTTTTACAAATTAGGCTAAAAAATGTATTTCATTTGTTCATCTTGAAAATATTATTATCTTACCAAAAAGGAAATTACAAGTACAAAATTTTTGGTAGGGAGAAACAAAGTTTCTTGACGTAAATTCATATTCATAACTGAAGAAGCACTAAAAATACATGAAAAGTTATATTTTTGAGAAAACTCTGTCAATCTTGACTGGTTCTCCATCATAAGTGAGATTATTTTGAATAATTTCAATATCCTCCAGTGTAATGCCTACAGAATTTACGAGGTAATGTTTTACTCCTCCAAACTTTCTGTTCAACATATCTATCGTCTCCCCCATAGTTTCGTAAGTTGACGATAATAGAACCTCCCAACCAGCCATATCAATATTTTGATACTGCTTGAGATCCGATTTTTCAAAATATCCTGATTTAGCAACTTCCAAAATCAATTCTCTTTCTTCTCTGTATCCTATGGTGCTGAGTTCATACTCATGACAAACCAAATCCGGATCTACTCCAAGAATTAGTAGAACGAGGGCTGCAAAAATTCCTGTTCGATCTTTACCAGCAGAACAATGAAAAAGAAATGGAGTGTCGGGATTATCTCTCAACCATAGAAACATTTCTCTAAACCATTTCATAGCACCAGCTTCCAAAATTTCTGAATATGTTTTGCTAAATCCATTTTTTGCATAGGTTTGAAATCTTTGCGCCAGAGCTTCTGGTGAATAAGCTTGATCTGAGAAGAGAGGAGCATGCGTAGTTGAAATGTTTGGGCTAGAAAATAATCCTTTCGTAGAAGATCCAGAGTCAAGTTCAGAATTAGATCGGAAATCGTAAACTTGTTTTATTCCTAAATTTTGGATCTGTTGAACATTTTTTATATTGTTTAACTTACCGCATCGATACAATATGTCAGGCTTCACCCATTGACGCTTACCATTAATTTTGTTAAAAGTAGCAAAACCTCCACTGTCTCTGAAATTTAGCACTCCATCAATTGTCTTGAATCTTGGTTTTCCATTGGGGAGCGTTTTTTGAAGTTTGAAAAATCTATTATTAGAGTTACTTGTAGAAAGATATTGAGATATGATATCGACAACTCTTGCTACAGCATTGGGGGGTCTTTCATCATTTGAAGGACTATCATCTTCAGAAGTAAGAAAATAATTATGATCAGCATTCTCAATAATCTCCAATGTATGGCGTTCTTTGAAAATTTCTTGATAAATATAGGCATCTTCAACTGGTACAATTTGATCGCTAGAACCATGAATTGTGAGAACTGTTGTTTCAGGTCGCAAATACTTGATTAGATCAGAGTCATATCCGGCGATGGAAATAAATTCGTGAGGTGTGCAATTAACTTGTGTCTTTTTACCAAATCTTCGACCTGGAAACGGAAGAGCTGCCAAACTTCTCCATCCTGGGGAAAAGCTTTCCATAAAATCAAGAACCATTTCTGTTCTGATTCTACCTGAGCAATTGATAATTGCTGGAACAAAAATACCATTGGGTTTCGTTTGTTCAATGAGTGCCCATAAAAAGATAGCTTGAACAGAACGCGAATGTCCAACAATAGCAGCTAATCTGAATTTTTCTTGATACACTAAATATTCGGTAACAACTGTAACATCAGCAAGTTCAGCTTGAGCAGTCTGTCCATAGTGACTATCAACATACTCAGAATCACCATTGTTTCTGAAATCAAATCGAAATACGTACAATCCATGCTCTTGTGCTAATTGATGTGAAAGTATTTTTTGATACACATAGTTTCTATGACCTCCTTGACCATGACATAGAATAACAACTCTGTTTTGTCTTCGAATCAACTCATTTTTGGTGCACTCTTCACTAGGAATCACCAAAGTACCTTTGATCCCCGGTGAATCAGGATTGATTTCATTTTCAATTGAAAACGGGTGTTTATACACTATTTTGATCTCGCGCTCAGTAAATTTGAATTCTGCCATTCTTAATATATTTGAAGAAGACTTAAATGTTAGACATATATATACTTTAGTAAACCCCACAGGTTTCAGTTGCAGAAAACAAGCCTCGGCAAACTTTATTTTATGTCATCATTTGTAAAGTTTGTCACATTGTATTAGATAAGCTTACCCTGCGTCATTTTGTCCAATGATTTTGACTACAGATTTTTCACGATTTTTTTTCATTAACGCTTCAGACAAACGACTCCTTCACGATGAGCAAGACGTTAACAGCAACTATCGGATGGCTTAAGAACGCTGCAAGCTCAGCTTTTGTTCAATCTACTGCTGGATTTCACACTTCTGCAGCAACCGAAGCAAGAGGTGTTAGTCGACACGTTAAATCATTACGGCGAGTACAGAAGCATTATGCTCGTCAATTACAGAAACCAAAGCCAGAAGTTGTAGATCCTGTTCTAGGACGTGCTACTGTTCCTTTCTTGGAGAGATTGAAAGCTAAGGTAGCTGAACCAACCAATATTTCTTTCTCATTAGAAACCGCAGATACTGAAAAGCTCATGTATGGTGCTGAACATGCTTACTTATTGAGATCGTCGGCCGATAGTTTTGAGCAAATCAGCAGAACTGAATCCATTAAAAGAGAAGCTACCCGAAGAATTCTCAGCATGCAAAATTTTGGACAAGCAGAAAGAAAAAAGTTAGCCAGACAATACGCTGTTAAGGAATTCTGTAGATTTGATGGTGATACTGGATCAAGTGAAGTCCAAGCTGCAGTTACTACCGTTGATATCATGTTTATGGTTAACCATATGAAAGAGCATAAGGGCGATAAAGCCAACATGAGAAAATTGCAGATTCTTGTTCATAGTCGTCAAGGAATTCTTAAATATCTTAGAAGGTCTAATCCTGAGCGTTACTACTGGACTATTGAAAAACTTGGTCTGAATGACGATGCTGTTACATCAGAATTCTCCTTGAGCAGAAGGTATCTAGAACAATACCAATTCTTTGGACAGAGTACTCTGCGTGTTAAGGATAATAAGAAGGAACGTGCCCAAAAGGTCAAGTTACAACGTCTTGAGAAGAAAGCTCAAAAATTCATCAACTAGGTTACTGTACATAATTTTGATTAATCTTGCTGAGAAGAAAACTAATTTGAAATATTTGTATATACTAATGTTCCTCAAGGAATTTCTTCATGGGACCTCCAACATGGTCTACAGCTAGCAGGAAAGTATCATGTCCAAATAGACTTATGTCTTGTCCCAGTTCAATATAGGTGATGTTTTCAGGATGGTCACTACCAGCTTTAAGCATGTCTGCGATTTCCTTTTGCTGCCAACTTGGAAATAGAATGTCAGAATCAACGCCGAGAACTAAAGTTTTATGATTTGCCATGGGTTTCATTCCTTTGGTCAAATCATAACTAGACAGATTTGTTACTTTATCTCGAGGTTGTTCAGTGTATGGAGTGCTAGGTAATGAGCATGTCAAACTGGACGGACTGTCTTCCTTGGATCCAAGAGATTTTTCTTTCGAACTAGCAATACGCTCATCAGCTCTTGCACGCTCAATAGCACCAAGATCAAACAAATCCATAGCTTTCGATACATAGAGTAATGAATTTGGATCGTACTCCAAACAGAATTTTTCACCGGCATGGTCCAAGTATGTTTCTATCAAAAAGTCTGGACAAAGCGCTGGTGTTTTACCAGGATCTGCTCTATCTCTTCCAAATCTTTTTTCCCACTCAGGACCTGATCTGTAGGTGATGGTTGCAATTTCTCTGGCTAATTTCATTCCTACATGTGGAGGAACACTATCATAGTAGAACCCTCTTTTCCAATTGGGATCGGCCATTAAGACTTGTCGCTGAGTGTGTCGCATTGCAATTGAATAGGGATGCGACCGAGCACATCCCGAAATTGAAATCACTTTATCAACAGACTCAGGAAATTGAGTAGTAAACGCCAGAGACTGCATGCCTCCCATAGAAGCACCAACTGAAGCATAAAGTTTTCTGATTCCCAAATGTTTTTGGATCAATCTATGTTGAGCTCTTACCATGTCGCTTACAGTAACAATGGGAAATCTAGTTGCATATCGGTCCTCATCATGAGGGTCGATACTAGAAGGGCCGGTAGATCCGTAACAACCGCCGATCACGTTAGTGCAAACAACGAAAAATTTATCGGTATCTATGCTAAGGCCTGGCCCAATAAACTTTTCCCACCATCCTGGTTTAGTGTTTTTTGGATGTGATCGAGCATGCGAGCTAGCTGAAAGGCCAGTATGAATTAAGATTGCATTAGATCTATCAGCGTTGAGAGTTCCCCAGGTCTCGTAGGCGAGTTCAAATTCATGCAAAACGCCCCCGTTGTCTAAGAATAGGGGACCATCTGAAGAAGTTGATTTGTAGAGTTCAAAGCCCGACTGAACGTAAGAGTATGAAGGTTCCGGTCCCGACTCAAAGGATTGAGTTCTTTTTTCCAATCTATCCAAGCATGGAAATGACATTTGTGGGTTTGAAGAGACTGTGCTAGCTATACCTCTTGAATTTTGACTTTTGATGCTGGAAGCCATTCTTATTTGTAAAGTTGGAACTGTCAATCGCCTAGAAATCATGGGAATCTCTTTCAACAGTGAGCATTTCTGTGAAATTTTAGAAATTTTAGAAATTTTAGAAATCATACTAGAAGACATGATCTTTGTGTCTGTATAATGTGTTTGTGTACCTGAAACTTTTATGCTCAAGACACAATATATCGTTGGTCAAGATGGAGCAAGAAGAAGAAATCAATAAGTAGAAAAGAAGTAGAAGAAGTAGAAGAAAAAAAGAAGTAGAAGAAGACGAATAATTATAATAATAAGACGCATAAACTCTACATTCTTTTTAAAAAGAGTTGATTGACAGCTTCGGATTGGAAATCCATATCAAGTTTGTTTGTGATCTAATTGCACGTGACTTGTGGCTCATATTGAAGCGAGCCACAATACTTTTTCAGTTACAAATTTCGTCTATTCGCAATTAGCACAAATTTAGAGTTTACAAGTATAATGAAGTGAACAAAATTTTGTATTAGTGAATATGCTAACGTCTCAAAACAATTCGAAAAACTGCTGAGTATAAATATATTCACTCAATATTAACGGTATTATGCAATTTACAAACTATTTAGCAGAAGCAGCTTTTTGTGCTGCTTCTTTTTGTGCAGCCCTAGTTTTAATATACTTGATGAGCAAGAGACTGGGAAAACTCATGATCCAATTAATGACAACCCAAGCAGCAAAAACTCCAAAGTTTAAACCAAGATTATTCTTTGTTCCATACAAAACGGTTCTGAGAGCCATTTGCGCATTGTGTACAGGTAATGCTCTACCAACCTTGAAAACTCCTGGGGACATTTCAAGAGGGTACATACCTGTGGATGAATTTAGTACAACCCAAAAAATTAACCAAAATCCCATTGCTGGAGGATGGTATGCAATAATAGGACCAGCAATGTTTTCAGATGCTCCTCCAAGAGACCACATCGCCATGAAATTGATCATCCAGTAAATCATAAACCCTCTTTGGGCACCAAAATGAGCGCTAAAATCCTGTTGAAAAGCCAGAGAAACTAGAGAAAATGCCAAAGAAAGCATTAGAATTGTTACCATATTGATCAATGGGCGTATTAGCATGTACTGAAAAAATGGAATTTTACCCAGCAACATCAGCTGAACTTGTGCAAAGTTTGGAATCTGAAAGAATGAGACAATGATGAGAAAAATTAGACCAACTGACAAAATGGCAGCCGAAACATCACCTCGCGTAGGCGAAGTATTCACCAGTCCAATTTGAACTGGATTCAACAAAACATTAGGATTCTGAATCAACAGTTGGCCAATCTGAGCTTGATTGTATTCATTGGAAAGGTTTTCAAGAAGCGAGGATTCAAATTGAGAACTCCAAGTATTATTTAAAGCAATCACTGAAAACTCTAATATATCAGTAGAAACAGTGCTTCGTCCTCCAGAATAATAAAAATTTGAGATATCTTGCGAGTTGTATGGTTCATTATTTCTGATAGCAGTTTGAAGACGCTGAGTAGCATTGGGAGTTATAACCAGAATACCCCACGCTTTCTCTTCGTTTGCAGCAGTAAATGCACTCTCGTATGGCAGTCCAAATTGTTCAGGGGTCACAGTTTGATAGCCGATATTAGTGTCATTCTGAGCCAGTGTTTCTGTGATACCTACAAGAGAACGGCCCACTTCTTGACCGTCATAGTCTATAACCCAAACGTTAAAGTTATGAGTTCTTTGCGATCGATTAAATGTTGAAGCCCAGAATACAGACAAGATCAGTAGAATAAGAACTGACATATAGAGAAGAGTCCTGATACTCTTAACTACGATTGCAAGACGAATTTCACCAAGAGATTCATGGAATAAGTTGACTTGCTGATGGATAAACTGACTGGCATGGGATTGATGACGCTTTAGTTCAGAGCCTTTTTCCAGGTCTTGCGGGCTTTGATCACCGTACAAGGAGGCTACTGAGTGGTCATTGCGGTTCATGGACGAACCGTTCGTGAGTTGAGGGCTTTCGCTTGATTTTTGCATCTCTAGAGAGAAAATTACATGAAATTATTAGAGAAAATCAATGGTATTTATAGGAATTAATAAACAGAGAAAATTTCATAAACGGAAATGAATTAAACATTATGATAAATATTCATTAATAAAGTACGGAATGAATACATTTTCTCAATTCGTTAAATGGCCCGAAATAGTAATATCGGATACATTCGTTCCGAAGTTTGCTCCAAGCAAACTTTATTTTTTTTGCTTAATTCCCAACATGCGCTCCGAGATCCGATATTAAAAATGATTATTAAGCTTTAAAAACCGATTGAGAGCCATTCTGACAGATAAAAAGCATTGAGTAATTCTAATAAGGTATCTTAATAATAATTACTTGAAACTTGAATTTTTGCGAGATGAGAGTTCTTGATATTGAAGGTTTGTGTATAATTATTTCTTGAATAATAAGATTTTGAATATTAAAATCATGAATGAGGAAATTTTGAATTATAAGATTTTGAATATTAAAATCATGAATAATGAGATTTTCAATGTTAAAATCATGAATAATGAGATTTTGAATATTAAAATCATGAATAATGAGATTTTCAATATTAAAATCTTGAACATTGAAATCTTGAATAATAAGATCTTGAATAATGAGATCTTGAATATTAAATTCAGGAAATAAAATCTTGAATGAGAGATTCTTGATATTTAATTAAAATGACAAATTACGACGTCTGTAAAAATGAATACTTGTACACGATAACATGATTCTCAAAATTGATCAATAAGATCCCTAACAAATAAATAAATAAATCAGTTGCAACAAAGTAACAAAATACTCAGCTACGGTAAGAACTCTCGCTCTTCACAAACGTAAATTCCATCAATAATAATTCCAAGTGAACCTTCTGTAGCTCCAAATACATACCAACCCATAAAACCTCCAATTAACCCAGCTATATATCCATAAAGTGAATTATCATCAGCTCGAATCCAGGCCCCAAATCCTAGACCGACTGAAGTCAGCGCTCGAGCTGCAAGTAGTAAAAACTTTGACATTTTGTAAACTTGATAGCTCTGATGGTTTAAAACAAGTCTCCTAGAAGCTGTAGATAGATCGCTGTCGTGAATAATAGCATACGTCAATGTTAACGGGTGTGTCATCTTATCAATCGAAAGAAAGTTGTAAATAAAGATTTGTAACAAACCAACTAATCGTTTGGGAAGAACCATTAAAGGCAAACGAATCAAAAGTCTTAGTAATGAAGAATAACATATCGTTCCGAAATGTCTATCATCTATCATCTCAAGTCTTCTTGCTTTGTTGTCATTATACCAGTCCAAAACAACATTAATTGTTATTTCTCTTTGAATGCCCGATACTACTCCCCATGACCAGACATACATTACTGTATATAAAACACCAAGTCCCCAAAATCCATCTAATCTCATCACCATTGCAACCCAAATCCAGGTTGCAACGGAAAACCCGACTATGACACCCATAACCAGACCCCATTTTCGTCCATCCATAATTGAGCAGGCCAATTCAACAACTCGTAAGCTTCGTTCCATAATTCTTCGGTTTTGATAAATAAGTACTACCCATGCTACAGCAAGCCCAAATACAATTATCGCAGCCCATCTCATTGCCTTATCTTGAAGAGTATTGCCGCCATACCCACTGCGATAAGACATGACCAGGGCATTGATCATGATTCCTAGAGCTCCAACAGGAACACCCACTACTGTCGCGTACATCAAAGCCTTCATGAATTTAGTACGAGTCATAATCCACACCCAGCAAATAGATATCACCACAGCAATGCATAACTCAGTAAATAACATGCCTGAAGAGTTGCGAAGCATGGAGTACACTGTATCTTTGCCAGGGATTTGTGGTGAAGATTTAAAATACATGAGTAGAGATGTCGCAAATAGTGTAGCTAGTAG
The DNA here is from genome assembly GCA_003707475.1 of Geotrichum albidum. Classification (NCBI taxonomy): domain Eukaryota; kingdom Fungi; phylum Ascomycota; class Dipodascomycetes; order Dipodascales; family Dipodascaceae; genus Geotrichum; species Geotrichum albidum. Next base: position 168,043 of record PPJE01000002.1, on the reverse strand, counting down.
TCCAAGATATATTGTTGCCCAATGTTGATCAAATTTAACGGCATATTGTGTGTTTTGTACTGGAGACTCTTCTCTAATTGTCTCTGGAGGTTCGTATGGAATTGCTGCGCCAGGATAAACAATTTTACTTGCAAGTTGAACGCTTTCGAGTCCTTGGTTTGCTGATAAAAAAGATTGGTTAACTGTATTTGCATTGATATCGTCTTCATCGTCTGACGATGATATCGATAGTTGCTGAGCATTTGCACTGGCTGCAGCTTCTTCTAGCGCCAGAAATGCTTCAAATTCATCTACTTCTTGGTCGATATACTGGGTTCCTGCATACACTGAGTTACTAAACAGTGGGGCGTCTCTATTCTGGCTTTGTAGTTGTAGAGATGATAAGAGATGATTTGGATTGAATTTAGATGCATCTACGCATATAGTTAACAAGTGTTTACTTTCTGTTAAATCTGGATACTTACATTGTGAAAACATTAGTGAAAGCACGTATGTACGAGATTATGAGTTGTAGGAAGAAGAGACCGTTATCACTGAGAAATGGCAAATTATGGTTATCGATAGTACCGAACGGGCTCACTGATCTGTAGCACATGACTGATTATGTAAATTTTGACTAAATATATATTAAATTATTTCTGCGAATAACGACCTGAAGGACAAGATGATTTCATTGCAAGAGAGTTTGAAGAGAAGAGGAAAGATCATTTTGGCGTCGAATTCGCCTCGAAGAAAAGAGTTACTGGAACAGAACTTTTGTATTTCAACGGCACGACAAAATCTTTTCATACTGAAATCAGATTTTGAAGAGAATTTGGACAAGGAAGAGCTGCAAACCGCGGCAAGATATATTACTGAAACAGCAAAGAGTAAGGCGATTGATGTTTTTAGAAAAGTTCAGAACAATGATGTTGGAGAGTTTAGTTTTATTTTATCAGCGGACACGGTTATTGTTCTTGAGAAGAGAACTAAAGCTGGAGATTTGATTGAGGAAATTCTTGAAAAGCCAAAAGATGGAAGAGATCAGAAGCAGATGCTTTATAAGTTGTTTGAAAGCGAATCCAAGTGCAAAGTTATATCTTGTGTTTGTACGTTGTTACCAGATGGGAGCGATTATAAGATCAAGTCAGTTATTGACGAGACCGAGTTAGTTTTTGATGAAAATATTTCTGAAGATCAAATTGATGAGTATATTGAATCTGGCGAAGGAATTGATGCTTGTGGAGGTTTTAAAATCCAAAGTATTTATTGTGGTCATTTTATTAAAAAGATTGTTGGAGATTATTTTAATATAATAGGTCTTCCGTTAAATTCGACTTTTAAATTGTTGAATGAATCTTTTAATGAACTTGTAACGAAATGATTTTAAAAGTTTTTCAATGTTTTTTAAATGTTTTTTCAATTTTTTTAATGTTTTCTAAATGTTTTTTTTAAATGTTTTTTTAAATGTTTTTTTAAATGTTTTTTTAAATGTTTTTTTAAATGTTTTTTTAAATGTTTTTTTAAATGTTTTTTTAAATGTTTTTTTAAATGTTTTTTTAAATGTTTTTTTAAATGTTTTTTTAAATGTTTTTTTAAATGTTTTTTTAAATGTTTTTTTAA